>ML404965.1:65541-98442 GCA_005239525.1 Nicotiana knightiana
TCTATTTGGGGGGGGGGGGGTCTTGTTCCCGAACAATTCGGGGAACCTAGTGAGCCTCCGTTTTCTTCATCACATTGAGCGGTTCGAGGATACAACCATATACAGTTGGGGTGGTGCTGTCCTCGCATATTTGTACATGCAGATGTGCCGGGCTTGCATGGGCACACAGAGAGACGTTTGTGGCTTTCTGCCGCTTCTACAGGTGACAACATATTCAAATAATATGTTCATTAGTTACAACTCTACCTAGTTAGAATTAATCTTATACCTTACGTCAACTTTGTATATTAGGTTTGGGCCTGGAGCGATTTCTGCAGTTTCAGCCACCTCTACCACAACTACCTGTTACTGTAGCACCTCCGTTTCTCACTCTAGCCAGGAGGTGGGTTCTCTACAGTACACTTGCACGAGAGTATGATGCCCATCATAATCTCCCTCTCTGCAGGGATGTGTTGTATCTGCTGGATGGGGCACATGTGAATATCTACCTAAACTTAACTGGTATAGATTAACTTAGTGTTGCGCATACTCAGGGTTTGTGTTCTTATTTGATAGCTCATCTGGACGCCGTACAACAAGGAGTTTATTGGTACCCTTCCATCTTATTGCTTGTCCGACCGACATATTTGGATGACTTTTGTCCCGCTCATATGCCTCGATATTGTCAAGCATCATGCCTCCGAGCGGGTGCTTCGTCAGTTTGGCCTGTCGTAGTCTATACCGAGGCAGCCTGTCTGGCATGCTCTACATTATCAAAGGGATGATCGGTCCAGGGCGGACGGCACATTTATGGCATGGATTAATGAGCAGATGGGTATTTGGGACATGCGAGGTGAGTTGACCCCACCTACGCAGATGCATGAGGTGCCTATTCAGGATTATATGGCATGGTACCGCCTTGTTACCCGACTTTCTATCGGGAACCCCATTCATACGGCACACGGTCGGTACGTCCCATACGCCGGGAGAAATGAGGCCCTGGTATGTTTTCTGTTATTATTAATTATATAACTGTAACTTAGTGCCACATATGTAGTTTATATTTTTTACTTTGTGCAGGCGATCGGATTGCATACTGTCTATCAGATGGGATTGCAGATGCAGAGTCATGTCCACGATCATGTGGCCAAGCATGATTATAGTCATCAATTCATGGATGTGGCTGCCCAGAAACTGCACCGAGCCCGACCGGATCAATGTTTGGCACACGAGCCTGATTATGTGGACCAGCGCAGTACGAGCGAGGTCGTGGTGTCCCACGAGCTAGTGGTTCCCGACGAGATGGTGGTGCCCGACGAGGCCAGGGTGCCGGACGACGTGGGCATGGACGGAGAGTAGGTGGTCCCCAACAAGGGGGCGTTGAGGCTCCTGCTGATGATGTTGCTGCTGCTATGGCAGGTGGCATGCATGAGACGGACATGCCGATGCATCTCACCCAGGGACATCGCAGGTGACCCCGTCGGGTCAATTATTTATCACGGGCACGAATATTCCAGGAGGGGATTGGGGTAGATACTTCCCAAGTCCGTCTACCATTTATGGGGATCGACCGAGCAGAGATTTGCATAGTGGGCGTCGTCTAAGTTATGGCTCCTCATCACATGCGCAGGTATGAGTTTATTAGTATTGAATTTGAATTTGTTTTACTTGTAACTTATTTACTTTCTTTAACTTTATTAATTTCATTTTTAAGGCTTCATGGGATGCTGACGTGGCTGCGACATATGATTACCTTCAGGAGCCAGCCGAGATCATGGTAAGACAATTTAAATTGTTGTGAATTGTTATGTACTTTTCTATACTGAGCTTTCTATTCTTATGTAGCCTTCTACTGGACCAACGACCTCTTATATCGATCCTGACAACACCGCTGATATATGTCATGAGGCGCCGCATCCGGCTATAAGGAGACGACTTGATGATGATGATCCCGATAACGTACTCGGGCGGGATGGGATGCACCTCAGGCCAGCGACTGTGTTGAGACATACCGGATGCGGGACACATTGATTCGGCCTTCCCATTTTTTTTTTGGTATTTGCTGTAAATTATATTTTTATGTACATTAACAACAATATTTATATAATATACCCATTACTTTTTAGTTCCCCTTTCGTTAGATAGTTTCATATAACAACACCATCACTAAAACTTAACTTCTAGTACAATTCAAATAAAATTCAGTACAACAAACAAGGAAAACATTACTACAGCACAAACACAAGCACAAACACAAACATAGCAGGCCAATATAATAAAAATACATGATATGGGAAAAATACACTAAACACATACATGTCAATGTTTAGCCCCGCCCGCCCTTTATTCTCCGATCCAACCACTTAAATTGTTCTTCCAGTTTTTCTTTTTCTTCTTCTACCTCTTTCAGTTTCGTCTTAACCTTCGCAAGTTCCCGTTTATATTGTTTTTACGTTCCTTTTGGGCTTCACAATTCCATTAGGATTTTATTTTTTCTTGTTCTACCTCCCTCAGTTTCGCCTTCAACTCTACAATCTCTATTTTACTTCCTCTTTCATGTTCCAATTGTCTTAAACAAAAATTATGAAGATGCTTCAAAGATTCTTTGTAGCATTCCTGATAACATGGTTCATCAACCCATTCCTCAAAATCGCAAATAGGTTCGTCGGGAACCTTGTAAAATTGGTTCACACAGTGCCAGTAGCGGCGTCCAACTTCACCACCGTCCCAACAAGATTGCATCATGCATCTTTTTCCACACTTGCACCTTGGTGTGCGAAGAGGTTGAGACATTTGTACGTTTAAAAAACCTCACTTTTAATGAAATATTTGTTATTAGTAATTTTTGAGCACACAAAATAAGTAGAATGAGCCCGTTATTTATAGGAGAGACAACACACATAATCTAGTGTTTAACCGTGCTAAATGCACACATAACGTACTATTTAATCGCGCTATATTTTGCGTGTTAAATATCATGATGTGTACAAGACAAGACAACTTTATGTCAGCTGGTCAGCCTTTTCAGTTCGACAAGACAACACACATAACGTAGTGTTTAACCGCGGTAAATGCACACATAACGTACTATTTAATAACGCTATATGTTGCGTGTTAAATATCATGATGTGTACAAGACAAGACAACTTTATGTCAGCTGGTCAATCTTTTCAGTTCGACAAGACAACACACATAACGTAGTGTTTAACTGCGCTAAATGCACACATAAATTACTATTTAATTGCGCTATATTTTGTGTGTTAAATATCATGATGTGTACAAGACTGTCAGCTGGTCAGCCTTTTCAGTTCGACAAGATAACACACATAACGTAGTGTTTAACCGCGCTAAATGCACACATAACGTACTATTTAATCGCGCTATATTTTGCATGCTAAATATCATCATGTGTGCGAGACAAGAAAACTTTATGTCAGCTGGTTAGCCTTTTCAGTTCGACAAGACAACACACATAACGTAGTGTTTAACCGCGCTAAATGCACACATAACGTACTATTTAATCGCGCTATATTTTGCATGCTAAATATCATGATGTGTGCGAGACAAGAAAACTTTATGTCAGCTGGTTAGCCTTTTCAGTTCGACAAGACAACACACATAACGTAGTGTTTAACCGCTCTAAATGCACACATAACGTACTATTTAATCGCACTATATTTTTTGTGTGTTAAATATCATGATGTGTACAAGACAAGACAACTTTATGTCAGTTGGTCAGCCTTTTCAGTTCGACAAGACAACATACATAATTAGTGTAGTGTTTAACTGTGCTAAACGCACACATAACGTACTATTTAATCACGCTATATTTTGCGTGTTAAATATCCCACAGAGTGTACAAGACAAGACAACTTTATGCCAGCTGGTCAACTTTTTCAGTTCGACAAGACAACACACATAACGTAGTGTTTAACCGCACTAAATGGACACATAACTTACTATTTAATCGCGCTATATTTTACGTGTTAAATATCCCACAGAGTGTACAAGACAAGACAACTTTATGTCAGCTGGTCAGCTTTTTCAGTTCGACAAGACAACACACATAATTAAACTAGTGTTTAACCGCGCTAAATGGACACATAACGTACTATTTAATCGCGCTATATTTTGCGTGTTAAATATCCCACAGAGTGTACAAGACAAGACAACTTTATGTCAGCTGGTCAGCTTTTTCAGTTCGACAAGGCAACACACATAATTAACGTAGTGTTTAACCGCGCTAAATGGACACATAACGTACTATTTAATCGCGCTATATTTTGCGTGTTAAATATCCCACAGAGTGTACAAGACAAGAAAACTTTATGTCAGCTGGTCAACTTTTTCAGTTCGACAAGACAACACACATAATTAACGTAGTGTTTAACCGCACTAAATGCACACATAATTTTATTAAATTATCATTTATAAAACTAAAACGGAAAAGTTCAAATCACAATTAACAAACATAAATTTATTTCATAAATCTTGAAACATAAACAAACACAACTAATTGTTACAACATAAACTCATGGATAGTTAGGCCTACTAGAAGAACACCCACCACGAGCTTGTTTAGTATTGCCACCCAAACCACCTGAAGGACATTTTCGACGGTCGTGTCCTGTTTGCGAGTATATACCACATTTGCACGCATAAACGGTATCACTAACATCCATTTGGTTCCGTCTACGCGTTCTCTTCTGCACCTGTATTCGACGCAAATAGGACTTGTTGCAGACCATTTTAAATGGTTCCGGCGGCCAATAATGCTCAGCACCTACTGGCTGCAACTACCCACTATATGTGTTTACATACTTGGCAACACTATATTGTTGATCAACATAGTTGGTCTCCCCAAAACCAATACGTTGGAAACACTTGATGGCATGTGAGCAAGGCATGTGGTAGATGGACCATTTCCCACAAGAGCATAACCTTGATGATTCATTTACAGTATGTACATTATTCCCTCGATTTTGATGGATAGCGGTGCGAACTTCAAAAACATTTCTTTCGTTATCATACTGTAAAAATGAATGCCAATGTGCTCGCCGTCTGTATTTCTCAAATCTTTTCATCGGCACTGGCATAAATTCAACACCCCTTTCCATCAATGCCGTTGCAGCTGCAGACCGTTCAACAAACCTCTCCGCCATTTTCTTGAACGACATCCACACCATGGTTGTGACAAGCAATCCTCTCGCCGACTTCAATAACCCATTGAAAGACTCTCACACGTTTGTAGTCAGAATTCCCCATCGTCTGCCACCATCCGCATGCAAAGTCCACTTTTCAGGGTGATGTCGCATTAACCAACAATAGGCTGCCTCGTCTTCTTGCCTGATAGATTCCATGTGCCTCCGGAATTTATGCTGTTGGTGGTCTGTTGCTGCCATCTACATCAAATCATGTAGATCCTTGTTAGGATATGCCTTCTGGAAATTGGCCTTAAAGTGCCTCACACAGTAACAGTGGTATGCATAAGGTTCTTGCCATGCAGGCAAGTTCTCCACAGAACTTAAGATACCACTATGACGATCAGATATTAGACAAATACCGGAACGCTGTTTGACAACGTGCTCTTTCAAGTGGTTCAAAAACAGCGTCCACGTCTCTGTGCTTTCATTGGCCCAAACAACAAAAGCTATAGGAAATATCTGTCCATTAGCATCTACTGCCACAACTATCAATAGCTTGATATCGTACTTTCTATAGACATGAGTGCCGTCTATGGATATTACGGGCCGGCAATGCGAAAATCCATCAACTGCTGGTTTAAACCTCCAGAACACGTAATTGAATATATATTCTGGTTTTTCCGGACTCCGCTCAAGCTTCCATTCAACAACCGTCCCGGGGTTAAAGTGCTGCAGTGCGGCCATGTACTTTGGCAGAGATGCAAATGACTTATCCCAGTTACCGTAGACAACTTCAAACGCTCGTTTGCGCCCGGAAATGCTTTTCTTTTGGTAATGGTATGGCCATATTCTTGGTGCACTGATGTAATGCACTCTTTGATTTTATAACTTATGGACGCTTCTAAGGGCGGAATAAGTACAAGAGAAATCAAGTCAATATCCAAGTTGAAGTGATTCCCGTTGAATGTGTCCTTTTCGCATGTGTGGGTGGGAATGTATTTACCCACTTTTCACATGCCTGTCTTCTTCTTGGTCGCACACAACATCCAATAACATGGCCAAAACCACCTGCGGCAAACAACCTTGTATACCAACGGACTTGACTCTCATACCTACATCTCACGACACTCTTTTACGTTGTGCATTTTACAAGCCCTGTTTACGCGCGCTTTATCAGGAAAAAGCATGCCCTTTGCAAGCACCGTTGGTCTAGACTCATCCCACATTGCTGTCCGAATTTCATCAAAATCCCTTGTGAGAGCTTCCACATCCGGCATGCTTGGCAAGTTATTAATGTAAGGAATATCTCTTGAATGAAACGACACTTCGGACTCGTACATTCTTTGTCTAGGGGGAGGGGTTGGATCATACTCTCTCTTCAAATCAGGTCCTTCCTTCTCATCCTCCTCATCACCATCCTCACGAGGAAAGGGTGTCTCCTCTCCGGATTCATCGGTATTGTTGTCATAATCACTGTTCTCTTCCTCACTCTGTGCATCTGCTAGATCCTGATTTAATACGTCGTTGTCGGGCAGTTGAGTGAGTACGGATGGTTCAACTTGCTGGTTTTCACTGCACAACCAACAAAAATATAAGCTACTGAAAGTAATAAATACTTTCCATATAGCTATATCACTTCACTTACAAGTCGTAATGTGATGAAATTCCATGATGGACGTTTTCAATTAGGTGATGACTACCGGATGGACCACTTGTAAAATTCATATCCGGCCGGTACCCCCTGTTAAATATATGAGCGTTAATACAAATTCAATACACCAAAAATGTACATAATTAAAACAAATGAAAATTGAAGTTTACCACTCGTCTTGTGAATTATGGAAAGCAGGATAAAAATTATTTTCTCGCTGCTCATTCGCCGGCGGTGATAAGTTTAAATCAAGAAAAACTCTTTCATCCGGAACCTGTCCGGTAAAAACTGCTCCAGAATAACCACCCGATGATTGGGGGTTATCCCTACTACGCGCAACCTCGTTTTTAGGAACGTCTTCGACCTTGACGTACATCTCCAACATTGTGATTACAAGAAATTCCTGGCATTCATCCGGAGTCCTCAGAAAATCACTCAAAGTTTCATCATCGTTGATGTTAAACTCCGAGTAAGAAGCAACCCCTTGCGGAGTGACGGAATACAAATATCTTTCGGTTACTTTAAGAATCACTGAACGTTTCCTCACACTCTTTTTTTTGCATAACAACGATATCAATTTATCGTACTCCATTGTAAGTGGCAATTTAACATTACACTGTGCAGGTAAACTGTATCCCACAAAGTTATTCTCCATCACAACCTCACCCTCCCAATATAATGAAACTCTTATTCTATGCTTTTCAGACATAATGAAAAAATACTGGAGAATTTAACAGCAAGAAACGTTTGAACGAGACTTAAAATTTTTTTTGAATGATTTTTCTGACAATCTTAACCTCTTTATATAGGAAATGGCTAGCCGGAATTTTTTTTTTTATGTAATTGGGAGCTTTTCAGTCAAGGTCGTCGGATTTTGAGGTCCTTTCGCAAGGGGAGCGCCCAAAAACTGGGCTCTATTCGCATTTCAATTATTGTATCCAGCAAAAAATATGGAATAAAAAAAAAATATGTATAGCGTATTTTTTTTGGGCGCTATACTGACACGGTCAGCTTTTGCCGTATAGCGCCCAAAAATTGGACGCTATACATTAACGGCACAATTATCGTTAATGTATAGCGCTCAATTTTTGGGCGTTATACTTAGAAAGGTTCTTCTTTTTTTTTCCCCACTTATTTTTGTTGTTTGTGTCAAAAAAGGCATTAATTTGGTTCCGGACTCATCGTATATATAGACGACGTTGCAATAACTCACGATATATTTTGGGAGCAAGCTGGTCCATTCCCGCCCCTGCGCGATTTTAGCCATGGATTAACTGGGGCTCTCAACACATTGCATTTGGATTTTTCGTTGCGTTTTAGCAGAAATCTCGTGGGCTGACTGAAACAAAGAGTACAAGGATGATCATTTTATTCATCTGATGATGCTCAGTTTCAGATCCATCTCTTATCCTCTGTCAATTCTTGGTCACGTGTTGCACAGTAAAACGATAACAATGAACGGCTGGTCAACTCCAACTTATAGTCGGTCACTATCTACTTTTTGATACTTTAGTTACAAAGCTTGTACTATGTATTAATATCCTTCCTCCCAAATTATTTGATTGTGTTAAAATTGTACACAAAATAAGAAAAAGATTGATGCATAATTAAGTTAAATATGCATGAAATATTACAAGTGTCATTCAGTCTTCATTGAGTCCATAAGAGAATATTTTAATCATCTATTTGAGGACAAAACCAGAATATAAAAATTGTGAACTCTTAAATGTAGAAAGGAACAATCTATTTGGGACGACATTTCTTTTTGTCTGCACACTAAAAGGCATGTTTGGAAAGTCATCCTGAAATTAGATTTGGATGTAATTATTGATATTTGTCTTAAAGTATGTGTATTTATATGCACGTCACCTTACATTTTACTCGTATTTTGTGGAAATTATGTAATGTAATGATATATGGTGATTCGTGGCATTTTTATGTGTTGGAGTCACCCGGAAGCAATGTGAGGCGTAAGTGCACGATTTGGAGCAAAAAGAGAACAAAAAAAAAGAAAAGTGCCCAGGCCAGCGCATCATACTGCCTGGGGCACAGAAAACAGGCACAATTTTTTTGGCACAACACAACGCAGGGCCAGCGCGACACACTGCTCTGAACACTGGGTGGCAGAGATTTTTTCACTTCGATCGAGACAAGGTTTTTCGGCCCTACACGCCTCCAACTCGTATAAAAAGAAGTCTAAATCTATTTTAGAGGGGGAGATGCCACTTTAAGAAAAAACACAAGCACGTAACACTCGGAAGCAAGGATTCTCAGTTTTTCTTCATCTTTCTTAGTATTTTCAACAATTCTAGCACTTGTGAAATTGTTTAACATTATTATGAGGGGATAAAACCCATTAGTCCTTGGGTTATGATTTAGCCATAATTATTGTTGTTCGAAGCTGACTTTTTCTTGATTATAATTCGCTAATATATAGTTGTTTCTTCAATTCTATGTTTAATTGCTTGATTGTCTAGCCAACGATTAAGTTCTATCAACTATCTGAATTATGCTTGGGAAAGCTACAATTTGGATTAGAGAAGAATTGAAAAGGGAATGATCTTAACTCTAATGTGGAGGGGATTTGTGGTTAGAACAAAAATATACCTAATCATCATGCTTAATTTAATATCGGGATCTTAATGCGTTCTTGATAGATTGATTCCATAGAAATATAGGCCTTAGTCTATTTTGAATAGGCAAGTAGTAATTCAGGAGAATACTATGAGAACACTTACTCGATTAATTAGCAACCATAAGTGAATTGCATGAAAATGAGAGTTAATTAGAATACAATAGAATTGGTGAATCAATCACGAACCTGGAATGTTTATCTTAACTGAATTCTCAACAACCATTTTTCACTTGCTAAACTAGTTAATTGTTACATTCTCTGATTAGCTATAATCATACTATCCAACTTTGATTGACTCGGGTGCATGACAATTTGAGTGAGATTAGTAGGTAGTTAAACACAAGTCTCTGTAGGTTCGATACTCTACTCATTATTATATTACTTGTTGACCACATATACTTGCGTGTGAATTTGGGACCAAAAGGTTTTTGGCTCAGTTGCCGGAGATTTGAATATTGATTACTTTACTAGATTTAACTTGTGTCATTTATTTTGTGAAGTCTAACATTTCTTATTGATTGCTATGATCTCAAGAACTTTGATTGAATGCGAAGGGTCAGGAGCCGAGATCGACTTCAAGTCTTTGACCCTGAACCTCAAAGAATATTTCACAAGAGGTTAAGAGAAGCAAGGGACATGGATAATCTCCAAGCACTTGTTCAACTATCTGTGGAGATGGCAGATGGGCAACATATGGCGGTCCAGGAGGTGACGATGCCTAGAACTACTAATGTCACCTCCAACATCGTGAAACACAGAATCATATGGCACTTTGAGTTGAAACAAAGCATGATCCAGATGTTACATGCAAATAGGCAATTCATGGTCTACCACATGAGGATCCACGACAACACATTCTGAACTTCTTGGAGATCGGTGATACTTATATCACTAATGGAGTCACTCCGGACTAACAAATCCCCAATTTCATCTATTGCATGAGGTGAATAAATGGTTGAAAGCCGAACCGGCTAACTTTATTACATCATGGAATGACCCGACTTGAATTTCTTGGGATGATTCTTCCCTTCAGGAAAAACTGCAAAGATCAGAATTGAAATAGTCGCCTTTAAACAAAAGGAGTGAGAGTCCTTATACTCAGCTAGGGAGAGGTTCAAGGGACTGCTTCAAAATTGTCCTCATCATAATCAGAGTAATGAAGTATTGGCTCATACATTCATATAGGGCTTACACCCAGATACTAAGATCGTGGTAGATACTGCAACATGTGGTCAAGTGTTGGAGAAAAGCTTCGATGATATTTATGCACTATTGAGCAAATTTTCCAAAAGTAATCCTGACTGGAAAGGAGAAATGGGAAGAACATAATTCATAAAACCGCAGGGGTCCTCGAGTAAGATGTTGTTTCTGCACTATCAGTGCAGGTTGCTACATTGGCTAACCAGTTCAATAAGATGTCCATGGTTCTCAACAAGCAACAAGTTCAGCCACTGCAACATTTTTAGGCATTTTGTGAAGTTTGTGGAGAGGGTCACGCAAGTTATCTATGCCTAGAAAATCCAGAGTATGTATGTTTTGTGGGTAATGCAAATCGAGGTCAGAAAAATCAGTATGGGTATACTTACAATCTAAACTGGAGGAACTACCCAAAATTTTCTTAGGGTGGGAATCAAGGTACTCAGAATCAGTATAGTCCACAAACTCTTCAACAGTAGTTTCGACCACCGCAAGTAGATCCGTCTGCAAATCCGATAGGTAACATTGAGGAGATGCTCAAGAAGATTATGGCTGATAATCAGAATCATGCCAATGCTATTCAAAATTAGAGCAATATATGGGGAAACTTGCCAATGCCCAGAACACCAGACCAGCGAGAGCATTACCTAGAGACATTAAGGCTAATTCTAAGGCCCCTATTCATGTTGTGTCTCTAAGGAATGAGAAATAATTAGTAGAAGTCCCAGTGAAGAAGAGAAAGCAAGTGACCTTTAATGAAAAACAAGTTACCGTAGAAGTTAAATCAGGAATCATAGAAGAGCTAGAGAAGCCTATCGAGGAGGCTGTGGCAAAGCAACCATAAGTCATAGTTGCCTAGCCACCAAAGAATGTAGAAATTGAAGGATTATTACGCCCCGAACCTGGGGGGCGAGACTGGAACCCGGTGCCTCACCTATCCTTCCGTACCAACTTGCGACTAAGGGACTCTGAATATATAATGTCATACTTTGGCCATGGGCCACATTGCAAGACGATTTGCGAATGCTGACTAAACAACAATATAAAGCTGGGCCGACAAGGCCGACATAACTACTAAAACTGGCAAACCAACAAAATATACATTACAAATCTAACATACTGCACTAACTAATATGATATGTCTACAAGCCTCTACTGATATATGTACTGTGATCGGAACAAGGCCATTGACTTATCCATAACATATATACACAAGACGTACATAAAATTATAGTCCTGGCAACTCGGAAGGACGCAGAGCTTATCGATCAAGCTGAACTCGGGCAACACTTAATAAGGAGGTCTACTCGTCTGTCTGTCTAAACCTGCACGCATGAAATATAGCATCCCCGATAAAAGGGACGTCAGTACGAAATAATGTACCGAGTATGTAAGGAACAAATTAACTGAAAGCTGAAACTGAACTGATAATATAATAAATGAAAGTAATTGAGAGTCAAATATAATATGAAGATATGCTTACCTGATGATACTGACTCAACTCTCTCAATATAGTAAGTAAAATAGGTGTCCGGCTTATAGGGCTCGGTATATATAACTGCTCTGCCGTAGTAGGCTCACTCATAGGCGCTCAGCCATACTAGGCTCTGTATCTCGGCCATGCTGGGCTCGCTCATAGGATCTCGATCATAGTAGGCTCGGTATATAACTTACCATCCGATCAGAGGTTGCCCAATAAGGGCCTGCCCACCGATTATAGCTCGATGGTGGTGAAAATACTATATATATATATATATATATATATATATATATATATATATATATATATATATATATATATAAGAACCTCTTCTCTCTTAACTGGAAGGAGACAATACTCAATTGAATATAAAGTCCCGATAAGGGAGAATACTGTAACTTATGAGACTAGGATAATATATATAAATTCGAGAATATGAACACCTCTTTATGCCTCGTTATCAAACACACGTAATTACGAGATCATGCCAAAATGAAGGAAGGGATTAGACATAACATACCTGATCCGTTTCTCTGGATAATCCCTCTAACACACGACAATTGCAACAAAACACGTGACGACAAGATCGGAGTAGGAAAAAATTCGTATAATATTCTTGAGAAAGATTGCACCGTACTCCCTCAGAATCGCGAACTCCCGTTTCTATAACATTACGTAGTCTTGTATGATTTCTGGTAGCAAAGTCACGTTGATAACATTTTGAATGAGTTGCTGAAGCTTCCTTGTCATTGTAGAGATTCAAAAAATGTATTAGAAAGGTTTTCTTATCCTTTGGGAGTGGGCCCTACTTTGTGGCTTAGTTGGCCACCCAAATCTCTTAAAATGCCACCTAGAAGAATGATTAAGAGTCATATGTTGTGACTTTGTGGGTTTCCACGTTAGTCCTTATCCAATATTATCCACTTAATTCCTTAATTAACTTGTTAATCTCCCATTAACCAATTACCCACATAATTAAGAATTATCTCAAATTACTTAAAATACTACCAACTTTTAACATACCTTATACACCTTACAATCATGGTCGTGTGGTACCTTGTATGGCATTAGTCCATAAATATCAGGTATTATAGATCGGACCGTATTTTATCCCAAATTGCCAAACTTTGATGAAAATTATTTTCTTTGATTCGCTTACCCTCTCACCTTCACGAATTTACTTATCACTTGTTTGAAATAACACAATACTTATAATCTCAAAATAATTTCCTTCCCGAACTTACGTCGATTAGCTTACGATGAAACTTTAATGTATGAAAATGCGAAATGTAACATCTCATTTCCGAGCTTTCATCAATTTATTTATGGCGTGCTTTTACGTACGAAAACATGGGGTGTAACATCATTCCCCCCTTTGGAACATTCGTCGTTGAATGTTGACTGATGCACTTATCATTATCATAACCTATAGATCTTGCGAATACTTTAGTACTCTCCTTGCCATCTAGGCAACTATTTTGTTAATAAATCCAAAGGCCAGGGAATTCCCTCCTTTAGGCCTCTTTCTCACACCACGACTTGTGGTTGGAATTCTTTCAATCTCGTAACTGTTGCTACCTTCTATCATGCAGCCTGTACCACTTCTTCCTTGTATGTGCGCCTATGCGACTCTTCCCTCCAGCTTTTTCCTCCAATTTTTAGCCAATCTTTAGGCCTCACTTTGTAAACATATACAAAGCTTGACAAGATGTCCCTATGGGCATCTATAGGTATATTGAAGTTCTTTGCTCGGTACTTTGTCGAACTTATGAATATTGCTATATCTTATTTCATAGGCTCAATTATCTATCCGCATGAATTTACTGCATTTAAGTAGGTCATAATATACCATAACTCTTACCTCGATTTATCATTACTGAGGTCTACTACCAAACTTTAGGTTATGTTTGTTGCTTATCCCATATGTGTAAATCTATGTCCTTTAATGCTTCCTCATTACTATTCATCTTAAGAATGACGGCATAATCTCACCTCATACTTTGTGACTTTTGTCCATCCATTGTTGATCCACCTTAATGTTTATTTATCATCTATCACTGATAACTTGACCTTTTATGTAATACTGCCGTTAGGGCTCACGTCTCATCGGGGAACATCTGAAATGATTAGACAGATCCGCCTGGGGCGATACCATGCTTTCATAACTGTATTTCATAGCATCCCAATGTGATTCACTTTACGTGGATATTTTAATCTTGTAAAATTCATGAAATTTCCCTCCCTTTTTTTTCTTCAAATCATTATTCAATTGAAGTCCCAAACGTCATCCTTCATTTATCACAAATACCCCTCATTCTACTACCAGGTTAGCATTCCATCTCTTCTAAATGCTACTAGTCTTAGACTCCTTTGAGTTCATTCAGGCTATACTGGGCTTTCTATAACTTAGAGAAATCATTATCTCTCTTGTTTTAATGGGCTTAATGCTGAGGACTTATACATTTCTTGTCACCTCCTCACTCGCCCTTTCTTATCCTTACTCCTGTCATTAAACCTTGTCGCTTTACTATAATTTAGCTTGCGACATACATATATCTATTTATATTACTCACAACCTTCCTTAAACTTTCTTGTACCATAGAGTTCCTATGTCATTCTTGAACATCAAGCGAGACATCACATCGTCTCTAACTCTTCTTTACTCTCTTAATTAGACTCCTCGATACCTAGAAACCATAGGCTGGAAGACATGCCACTGACGACGCTGCTATCATTCCTAGATACTGAATCCCTACGTTTCTAGCCTTCTATCCAAAGTATGCACTATTCACAACCTTCTGCATTTGAGTATCTTGTACGTTGTTCACCTTTACCTTACTTACCTTAAAATATTGCATCACATCTTGTATCTCTTTCATGACCTTCCTTCCACATAGGTATAATTCATATCCACAACTTGAAGCTCTATTATAATACTTGCACCTTTGGTGCATACATAATCCGGTGGGAGATTCATACTGACTACTTATGAGGCTGGTATTCTTCTAACTGGCTTTATCGTAGAGCCATTATAGAATATGGCTACTGTACTATCTCTCTTTCTCTAATTTTCTTGGTCCAATAATCAGACTCCTGATTTACTTAGTTAATGTAATCCTTTACTTTCCTCTTCCTTCTGATCAGCCTTCATGTAGGCTTAAGCTATCTTCCGATCTGTGGCTCCTAGTATTAGTTATTACTTTAGCCTTTAATGGGCGCTATGGAATATCCATGATACAATCTTCTAACAATTCAATCCTTTGTTTATGACCTGGACTCAATTCTTCCTTTTAACTTATACTGGAACCTTCTATGGTTGTATGATTGTCAACATATATACTGCATAGATAATACTCCAAACTTTTATGTGCGTTCATAACGTAACCAACTCTGGATCATTGATCGAATAATTCCTTTCATTCCTTCTCAGCTTTTTTTAAAGGTAAGCTATTACTTTTCCTAGTCTTTCTGCCCCTTTGTTGTGTGCATACTTAGCTTATCTTAGTGCCCACATATATTGTAATTCCATGCAATTCATAAGATCTTGAATATCGCTTCGGATTTTTCTCCCCGTTCATTAGCCACGGTAGGTTCCACATTCTTATGGAGTTCATACAATGTTGTTGTGAAACTGTTGTTACATGATCATTTCCTCTTTAGGTCGCTGTGCTTAGGTTGAAGCCTTCTTCCTTATATCCTAAGCTAGTCTTTCATTGTAGTACTTAGAGAGGACCCTTTGATTCTTGCAAGGCTGCGAGCTTATTACATCGTTTGTCTGGCGGAATTTTTGATGTTCTTTCTTACTTGTAATTATCCTTACTTACTTACCTTCATGCCCTTGTTCTTGTAGGTTGCTTCTAAACTGATATTTTGACTGTCTTCCCAGTGGCACTCTCTTTTATTCCCGTAATACTCATACGGTACCTTTACTACCCCAACTCCTATCTTAATATTTCTCAAGGTTATGATGTCATATCTACGAGACTGAATGCCTCATGTTGGGGTTCACTATGTTTATCTTGCATGATCTGTTGATTTGTTTGTATCCTCTTGTCTAGCCATAACGAGGTTTTTCCTGAATCAACTACTGACTACTCGTTGGCCCATTCTCATATCAGTATTCCCCGTAATCATTCTTGGGTTATTTCTTGTCTTAATTACCTCTTGCGTTGGCTCCTTATTTATCAAAAACATCCCGAGCCGGAACCCTTACTTCCTCTCCTTGACGTCGTGGTTGCATAATGTTCTGGAGTCGTAGCATATCCGTAGGATTTGAGTAAGTGAAATCTTATTACTTTCTCATTCTTTTCTTTAATCTCATTCTTCCTTTACTATTCCATAGTTACTAGAATCACTTAATTGTGACTTAATGTCACATCACTCCATATTCCCCCCTTTAGGGGAGTACTAAGATTTAGTGCTACGATGATCTACATATAGATGTTTTACCTCTTCATCTTTGGTGTCTTTTCACATCATCGATGAGCCTTACTTGCCTTGCGGTAATCTTTCCTGTATCAAGGATAATAAAATTCCTTACTCGTGAGGGTGACACTTAGTGTAACTGGCACATGCAGTCCCTTAAGCTTAACTTTCCTCACATTGCTTACTTTAGGGAAGCGTCTCCCTGAGTGACCATTCTCTGAATTTCTTATGAATCTTCTGTTGTCCATTCTATTACTACCGCAACGAAATCTAAAATTCTAACAATACCGACTATCACTATGTCCCTAATTCATGTTTAGTTTATCTTGTTCATCAATCCATACTGATTTCTATTATTCTGGGGTCTAACTTTTCCTTATGGTAGTTTCGTTGGAGTCACGAACTTATTTCTCGAAATGAGGATATGACGTTATGGCCTATACTCTTTTGTTGTCTTAAGGCCTGTCACCTCTCGTCTTTTCCTTCACTTGACCATAGACTCTGTAATACTGTCATCTTTTTGATATACCGTTGTCATCCATGTATCATATATTACTCATAATGCTTTTGTTCACTCTCTTCTTAATTCCCGCTAACATTTATGTCTATCACTTTATTCTAAGAACTTCAACAAGACATTCTCTTGCTTTTAGCTCCCCTTTTCTCTATCCAGTGGATCTTCGGGTTGCTCAATGTTCTCGCTCTACTAGGGACGGGAGCCACACTAAGGTAGTATTTATCCCTTCCAGGCTTTCAGTGCCTATCTTCTAAATTCTTGATCATGCTAGTATTTACATCTAATTGTAATATTCTAGAGTGCACCATCTGGGTGTCTCAGATCGAGATTTATTAGCACCTTTGCAATATCCTTAGAAAATGTCAACTAACGCAAACAATCCATCCACCATTTTGGGTCACTCTAACCCCAGTCGGATCCTGATATCCCGTCTTTTTCTTAACTACACCTGTTAGCCCCCATAGGGAATAACTGATATGGGTGTGACCAATTATACATACCTCTGTTACTGTTGAAGGTAACTCACAATGCCTATATTTTTCTTCCTGAGTTGAAAATACTGATAATATTCATTAACTGTTACCTCGTACCCTTCCCATCTTCATGCTTTTACTTGTTGAAGCTTGTATCTACCTTCTGAATCTCTCACTGCCTGTCACCATAGGGATGGATAGATATTCTTGCCTTAAGGTTCCTTATCGAGAGGCTTACACGTCTTAGTATACACCTGATCTACTGAAGACCTTATATTTACTCATCATAAGCATCCTGAAAAATCGAGTTCCTCTGACTCAATTCTTACACAACTATATCTCTTACCAACCTTCTTTTTGGATGTAGGCATCGTCGTATTATGAATAAGATGGAGTTTAAGAAATTGAGTTCTTACAACTAAACTCTACCACACGATCTAGAGTAAGAAGAAAAAGTCACAATACTAAATGCCCTGTAGCCTCCTGCTTATAAGTGTGGTGCACAACACACACATAAACAAGACTCTACTAGACACGACTTGTAAACTCCTTAGGACAGAACTGCTCTGATACCACTTTTGTCACGCCTCGAACCTGGGGGATGAGACCGGCACCCGGTGCCTCACCTATCCTTCCATACCAACTTGCGACTAAAGGACTCTGAACATATAATGTCATACTTTGGCCATGGGCCACATTGCAAGACAATTTGCGAACGCTGACTAAACATCAATATAAAGCTGGGCCGACAAGGCCGACATAACTACTACAACTGGAAAACCAACAAAACATACATACAAGGATTACAAACCCAACATACTGCACTAACTGACATGATATGTTTACAAGCCTCTACTGATAGATGTACTGTGATCGGAACAGGGCCCCGACCTATCCATAACATATATACACCTATATACACAAGATGTAGATAAAATTCTAGACCTGGCAACTTCGAAGGACGCAGAGCTTACCGATCAAGCTGAACTCGGGCAACACCTACTGAGGAGGTCTACTCTTCTATCTGTCTGAACCTGCACGCATGAAATGCAGCATCCCCGACAAAAGGGACGTCAATACGAAATGATGTACCGAGTATGTAAGGCAAAAAATTAACTGAAAGTTGAAACTAAACTGATAATATAATAACTGAAAGTAACTGAGAAATAATCTGAAGATATGCTTACCTGCTGATACCGACTCAACTCTCTCAATATAGTAAGTAAAATAGTTGTCCGGCCTTATTGGGATCGGTATATATAACTGCTCCTCCGTAGTAAGCTCGCTCATAGACGCTCACCCATACTAGGCTCTGTATCTTAACCATGATGGGCTCGTTCATAGGCACTCAGCCACAGTAGGCTCGATATATAACTTACCATCTGATCAGAGGTTGCCCAATAGGGGCCTGCGCACCGATTATAGCTCGATGGTGGTGAAAATACTATAATACATACATATATATATATATATATATANTACCAACCTTCTTTTTGGATGTAGGCATCGTCGTATTATGAATAAGATGGAGTTTAAGAAATTGAGTTCTTACAACTAAACTCTACCACACGATCTAGAGTAAGAAGAAAAAGTCACAATACTAAATGCCCTGTAGCCTCCTGCTTATAAGTGTGGTGCACAACACACACATAAACAAGACTCTACTAGACACGACTTGTAAACTCCTTAGGACAGAACTGCTCTGATACCACTTTTGTCACGCCTCGAACCTGGGGGATGAGACCGGCACCCGGTGCCTCACCTATCCTTCCATACCAACTTGCGACTAAAGGACTCTGAACATATAATGTCATACTTTGGCCATGGGCCACATTGCAAGACAATTTGCGAACGCTGACTAAACATCAATATAAAGCTGGGCCGACAAGGCCGACATAACTACTACAACTGGAAAACCAACAAAACATACATACAAGGATTACAAACCCAACATACTGCACTAACTGACATGATATGTTTACAAGCCTCTACTGATAGATGTACTGTGATCGGAACAGGGCCCCGACCTATCCATAACATATATACACCTATATACACAAGATGTAGATAAAATTCTAGACCTGGCAACTTCGAAGGACGCAGAGCTTACCGATCAAGCTGAACTCGGGCAACACCTACTGAGGAGGTCTACTCTTCTATCTGTCTGAACCTGCACGCATGAAATGCAGCATCCCCGACAAAAGGGACGTCAATACGAAATGATGTACCGAGTATGTAAGGCAAAAAATTAACTGAAAGTTGAAACTAAACTGATAATATAATAACTGAAAGTAACTGAGAAATAATCTGAAGATATGCTTACCTGCTGATACCGACTCAACTCTCTCAATATAGTAAGTAAAATAGTTGTCCAGCCTTATAAGGCTCGGTATATATAACTGCTCTGCTTTAGTAGGCTCACTCATAGGCGATCGGCCATACTAAGCTTTGTATCTTCGCCAACTAGTCTCGCTCATAGGCGCTCGGCCACAGCAGGCTCGGTATATAACTTACCATCTGATCTGAGGTTTCCCAATAGGGGCCTGCCTATGCATTATAGCGTGATGGTGGTGAAAAAACTCTAATACTGTTTATATATATAGAACCTCTTCTCTCTTTACTGGAAGGAGACAATACTCAATAGAATATAAAGTTCCGATAAGGGAGAATACTGTAACTTATGAGACTAGGATAATGTATATAAATTCGGGAGTATGAACTTCTCTTTATGCCTCGTTATCAAACACATGTTATTACGAGATCATGCCAAAATGAAGGAAGGGCTTAGGCATAACATACCTGAGCCGGTTCTTTGGACAATCCCTCTAACACACGACAATTGCGACAAACACGTGATGGCAAGATTAGAGTAGGGAAAAGTCCTTCTGATATTCTTGAGAAAGATTGCACCGCACTCCCTTAGAATCGCAAAATTCCGTTGCTATAACATTACATAGTCTTGTATGATTTTTGATAGCAAAGTCACGTTGATAATATTTTGAATGAGTTGCTGAAGGTTCATTGTCATTGTAGAGATTCAAAAAATGAATTAGAAAGGTTTTCTTAACCTTTGGGAGTGGGCCCTACTTTGTGGCTTAGTTGGCCACCCAAATCTCTTAAAATGCCACCTAGAAGAATGATTTAAGAGTCATATGTTGTGACTTTGTGGGCTTCCACATTAGCCCTTATCCAATATTATCCACTTAATTCCTTAATTGACTTGTTAATTTTCGATTAACCAATAATTAATCAATTACCCACATAATTAAGAATTATCTCAAATTACTTGAAATACTACCACTTTTAACATACCTTATACACCTTACTATCATGGTCATGTGGTACCTTGTATGGAGTTAGTCCATAAATACCGGGTATTATAGCTCGAACCGTATTTTATCCCAAATTGCCAAACTTCGACGAAATTTATTTTCTTTGATTCGCTTACCTTCTCACCTTTATGAAGTTACTTATCACTTGTTTGAAATAGCATAATACTTATAATCTCAAAATAATTTCCTTCCTGAACTTACGTCGATTAGCTTACGATGAAACTTTAACGTACGAAAATACGGAATGTAACATCTCATTTTCGAGCTTTCATCAATTTACTTATGGCGTACTTTCACGTACGAAAACATGGGGTGTAAGAAGGATAATTCATCATACAATAAGTTCCTTGATATTATGAAGTAGGTGCAGATTAATATCCCGTTGGTAGACATCTTTCAGGAAGTGACCAAATATGAAAAATATATCAAAGACAGAGTGGCGAATAAGAGAAGGTTAGCCGAGTTTGAGACTGTGGCGCTCACAGAAGAATATAGTTCAAGAATTCAAAGCAGGCTACCTCATAAGTTTATAGTCTCATCAAAATCCATCAAATGAGTATTTGGATCTTCGTTGGGTTTGCCTCGGAAGACATAGTTTTTCTTTATGGTCTGAAGTAGCCCTTACATGATCTCAAAATTATTGGTCGCGATCAGAGGGTGCACACTCTAGATTCTCCTTGGTTGAAGACTAGCCTGGAGTAGTCTCCCAGTGATCGTCCAGGCCTAGGTATATTATTTTCAAATTCGTCTTCAACCAGAGGTCGGTTCAGGTTGAATCTTTGTCCTCCGTTCCCATCATCCGTTTCATCAGCCCTGAGAGCTGCTTCACAGCTGCCCGTGCGGCTACTTCCTGTTGGGGTGCTTCAAGTGCAGCCAAATCAACTACCTCCTCACCGTTTTTAGCCATGTTCAGTGAGTTCTTTCTATTTTCTCAGTTGTTGCAGGTGTTTTTCTAACTCTGGTTTATAGGGTATTACATCTTTTGAAGAAGATTGAGTCATACACCAACGGACTTAACCTGTTACCTGCACACGGAAGAGAAAAATCGTGAAGAATAAAAAAAATTGAATTAGTACCAAAAACTAATTTGAACACTATTGATTGCCAATCCCCGACAACGAAGCCAAAATTTGACGAGCGCAAACACAACACAAAATTAATGTTCGCTAGCCAAAGATAATATTGTTATGATTATTGTCTCCACATGGATTGGATTTAAACAATGGTCACATAATTTCTAGGTTAACGCTATTCAGGATGATTAACATGTTGGTTGGGATGATTAATAACTAAAATTAACTATGAAACTAAAACAACTAACAATTGATCACTGGAAGACAAGAGTTGAGCAACATTGAAATATCAATGAGAAAAATAAGGGCCGTGACAGGATATGTGCAAGAAGGCTATTTGGGACCCAACTATAGTTCAATTCACTCTAATGTTCTAATGATTCTCATGAATTCACTCGATGATTAGTTCAAACGTGTATAGTCTCTAGATTAAATCTTAGCTCTACGAGGTGAACTAATATAAGCACTATGAAAATATGCTAGTATGCGTTAATAGATTAGTGTAATGACCTTGCCGGTCATTTTGAGAGTGCTAGCCCTAATCCCCTATTTATTGATCCCTCTATATCATTTTCTGGTTACTTGACTCGCCGGGGTGCTTGGTGTCGGGTTCAGGAAAGTTTTGGAGTGAAATGGGACACATAGTCCCTAAATTTTGGAAGTTTAAGTCATAAGAGATGACCGTAGTTTGATTTGTGTGAAGAAGACTCTAGAATGCAGTTTTGACGGTTCCAATAGCTCCATATGGTAATTTGGTCTTAGGAGTGTGTCCGGATGTTTATTGGGAGGTTTGTAGATCATTTCAGCGTTAATTGGAGAAAACTGGAAAGTTGGAAGATTTTGGAAGGTTAGACCGAGAGTGGGATTTTTTGGTATCGGGTTCGGATTCCAATTCGAGAAGTTGGAGTAGGTTTGTAATATCAATTATGACTTATGTGCAAAATTTAAGGTCAATCGGACTTTATTTGATAGGTTTCGACATCAGATGTGGAAGTTAGAAGTTCAAAGGTTCATTAAGCTTGAATCAATGCACAATTTGTGTTTGTTGTTGTTTGATGTGAATTGAGGTCTTGACTAAGTTTGTATGATGTTTTAGGACTAGTTGGTATATTCTGATGGGGTTCCGGGAGCCCTGGGTGTGTTTTGGGGATTGAATTCGGACCAATTTTGGACTTAGCTTCATTGCTGAAGTTCCAGGCCTACTAGTGTCATTGTACCTGCGCAGGGTTGGACTGCAGGTGCGGAATCGCGGGTGCGGAGGTTGAAGCGCAGAAGCGGAAATGGGTAGTATAGTCAGGACTCGCAGGTGCTGAAAAGGCTCCGCAGAAGCGTCTTTGCTTCTGCGTTGGGGAAATGTGCAGGAGCGAGTGGGGTCGCAGGTGCGACACGCTTGTCGGAAGCGCTCACGCGCAGGTGCGACCTTTTGCTCGCAGAAGCTCACTAAGTGGATTTAAGTGAAGTCCACACTTGTGATGGAAATTCCGTAGGTGCAGAGCCGCAGATGTGGCTGTGGGTTCACGGATACGAAATCGCTGGGCAGAAAAGGCCTAAGTTCGAGGGTTTGATTTCATTATTCATTTTTGGACTTAGAGAGATCGGATTAAGGCGAAATTTTGAAGGATTTTTGGAGGAACCATTGGGGTAAGAGATTCTAACTCGGTTTTTGTTATTTTACACGAATCTATTATTGTTTTCATCATTTAATTAGTGTTTTTAATTGGAAATTTGTGGAAAATTGGGAAAACTTCTTAGGCTAAAGTTTTGTGGATTTGAAAGGCGATTTGAGGTCGGATTTGAGTGATTCTTGTATGGTTGGACTCGATATCCAACGAGTGTTTGGATTTATAATTTTTGTCAGGTTCCGAGACGTGGGCCCGGGTCGACTCTTTGGAGCAAATTTTCAATTATTTGCTAAAGTCGGAATTTCATTATTTAAATTAGTTTCCTATAGTTATATTTATAGTTTGAAATTATTTTTGCTAAATTCTAGCCGATCAGAGTTGGATAATTGAGGGAAAGGTCTTCTTATTGATTGATTGAGCTAGGTTCGAAGTAAGTGACTTGTCTAACCTTGTGGGAGGGGTGGCGGTGGTGGTGGTGAATTCCCCTTAAGATTTGGTACTGTTATAGTAATTTGCAATACGTGAAGGTTGTGTACGTGAGGCGACGAGTACGTACTCGAGCTAAATGTTGAAAATCCAGTTTTTCTAAGTAGTTTAGTTTTATTTCCCTAATTGAGTTATTCCAGCATGTGTAATCATCATGTTAAGCCTAATTTCACATGTCTACATGTATTATCTCTTATTTGTAATTTGTACAACATGCCTAGTTGAGTTACCTACTTCCTTGATTCCGTATTCATCCTTTAACTGTACAATTTTTTGCTTGTAATATCATCATTTCATTGTTATGTGTTGGTTTTTGTGATTGTTGAGAGGATTGTTTATTGTGGCACGAGGTTTCTGCCGTGCGGATTGTTATTGTGGCATGAGGTTTCTATCGTGCGGATTGTTATTGTGGCACAAGGTTCCTAGCATGCGGATTGTTATTGTTGCATGAGGTTTCTGCCGTTCCATTGTGAGATATTTAATTTTTGGACTACGAGGTGGTACCTCGGGAGTGCCCCTGTTGATCTTCCTTATTTGATGTATTGTTAGTTGATGTTTTCTTAACATGTAAAATTCTTGTTTTCCTTTGGTGTTGAATTAGCTTGACTTGATTTCATGTTATTATTTTCCATATATTCCTTACTGTTTCATTTCCCTGTTATTTCATTTTGTCATTATATTATTTGTGTTGTTTCTTATTATTTCCAGTAGGGCCTTGACCTAACCTCATCACTACTCTGCCGAGGTTACGCTTGGCACTTACTGGGTATTGTTGTGGTGTGTTCATACTACGCTTCTGCACATGTTTTTGTGCAGATCTAGTTTCGTCCTATCAATCTCGATATTAGAGTGTTGTGCTGCTTCTTGGAGACTTCAAGGTACACCTGCCCACGTCCGCAGGTCTCAGAGTCCCCTTCTATTTTGTTCCGTTCTTATTTCTTTACATTTTGATAAACATTGATGTATAGGACTGTTCAGTATTATATTTAGAGCTTGTGACTTATAGCTCACCAGGTTTTCCAATTGTATGTATTGAATTTTGGTAGATTCTATTTATGAAACTTTGGGATTTTTAAGTTTTAACCTCTTATTTAGTTTTTCCACATATTGATTAGGGTTACCTAGTCTTAGAGACTAGGTGCTGTCACGATATCCTACAGAGGGAATTTGGGGTTGTGACTATCAGTCTTCAGGAAAACGTCTCTCGAATATTCTCCTAACTTGATTTAATCAAAAATTCAACAAGCTATTTCGATTATTTAAGAGAAACACTGAATTAAACCAAACAAAATAATGCAAGATAATCACCACAATATTCCTCTTCGATTAAATAAACTGGTGAAAGAAGTTGCAAACAATTCAAAGTTTATCTTGGGGAGGCTATGGAACTGTTAGGAAATGCTTCACTTCTTTGATTCCTTATCGTGCGAAATTTTGATTTCGGATTCTAAATTTCTATCTTTCTATTCTCTCATAGATGGTAAGGATACGTACAACTGGATCAGATGACCAGACACCCGTGCCCCCTACTAGAGCCGCGAGAGACCGGGGCCGGTGTCGGGGTCGGGGTAGAGGCCGAGGATGTCCACGTGGTGCAGCCAGAGCACCAGCACGAGCTGTTACAGAGGAGCCACCAATACCTCCAGTTGGAGGCAGGCACTTGAGACACCTGTTACTGCACCTTCCCTCCAGGAGACTCTCGCCTAGTTTCTGAGCATGTTCGGCACTTTGGCTCAGGCAGGGTTGATACCACTTGCTCCTGCCATATCTCTAGACAGGGAAGGAGCAGAAACTCTCGCTGCCTGTACCCCATAGCAGTGGGTCCAGGTCGAACAGGTTCCAAAGGTCATACTAGTGCAGCCGATAGTCCCAGTTCACCCTGAGGTTAGGGCAGTAGTTTGTGAGAAGGAGCAACTCAGGCTCGAGAGGTACAAAGTACCACCCTCCTACTTTCAGTGGCTGGCGTCAGAGGATGCCTAGGGTTTTTTTGAGGAGTGCCACCGTATCCTTCGTACTATGGGTGTTGTGGAGTCTAATGGGGTTCTTTTACTACGTTCCAATTTAGAGGAGCGACCTATAAATGGTGGCGAGCATATGAGTTGGGTAGTCCGGCCGAGGCAGCTTCACTCACATGGACTCAGTTCTCATATATTTTCTTGAAGGAGTATGCTCCCCAAAGTCTCAGAGATGCATAACCCATAGATTTTGAGCAGTTTCACCAGGGTTCTATGATCGTGTCGGAGTATGTGGTCCGGTTTAGTGATTTGGCTAGGCATACACCAGTCTTGGTTGCTACCGTTCGAGAGTGGGTTCATCGATTTATCGAGGGGCTCAACCGTAGTATCAAATTTAGCAAGGTCCAAAAGTTGGAGACAGACATCGCATATCAGCAGGTCGTGGGGATTGCAAGGAGATTGGAGGGTATGCTAACTCGGGAGAGAGAGGAGAGGGAGGCCAAGAGGTCTCGAGAGTCTGGCACTTATAGTGGTACTTGTGCCCTAAATGCAGCTCGTCATGAAAGGTTCTATGTGATTTGCCTTGTTCATTCAGCACTTCCAGTCACCAACAATACTCCATCCACTCCTAGGATCCTTATTATGCAGCACCATTGTCCAGTACATCTCTTGCACGGAGTGCTTTCAGCGTTCAATCCAGTCGATCAGGTCCGAGGTAGCCACAATAGCCACGTCCTCCGAGAGCTTATTTTGAGTGTGATGACACTCATCATATGGTGAGGGATTGCCCTGACTCGGGAGGGGTGCCCCTCCACAGACTACTCAGGCACTGCGTGCTCTACTAGGTCCTCAGGCTAGGGTTACAACACCAGCTACCACACCACTTGCCCAGACAGCTCAAGGTGGAGGTAGAGCAGGTAGAGGTCGCTTTCTAGGGGGAGGCCAAGTCAGATATTATGCCCTTCCTGCTAGGACAGAAGCAGTTACATCCGACTCTGTCATCACAACTATCGTTCCGGTTTGTCATAGAGATGCATCAGTCTTATTTGATCCAAGCTCCACTTATTCCTATGTGTCATCTTATTTTTCTCCGTATTTGGGTGTATCCCGTGATTATTTTACTTCTCCTATCTATTTGTCTATGCTCGTGGGGGATTCTATTGTTGTTGACCGTGTGTATCAGTCGTGTTTGGTTGTTCTTAGTGGTTTTGAGACTAGAGCTGATTTATTGTTGCTCATTATGGTGCATTTTGATGTTATTTTGGGCATGGACTTCTTGTCACCCTATCATGCTATTCTTGATTGTCACGCCAAGATGGTGACGTTGGCTATGCCATGTCTACCGTGGTTAGAGTGGAGAGGTACCTTAGATTATGTTCCTAGCAGGGTTGTTTCATTTCTAAAGACTCCGCGGATGGTTGAAAAGGGGTGTGATGCGTATCTGGCATATGTGAGGAATCTTAGTGTTGATACTCCTACCGTCGAGTCTATTCCGGTAGTGAAGATTAGCCATATGTATTTCCAGCTCTTTCGAGCATGCTGCCCGACAAAGATATTGAATTTGGTATTGATTTGGTTATCGGGCATTAAGCCCATTTCTATTCCACTCTATCGTATGGGCCCAACAGAGTTGAAAGATTTAAAGGAACAATTGCAAGAGTTGCTTGATAAGGGCTTCATTCAGCCTGGTGTGTCACCTTGGGGGTGCTCCAGTGTTATTTATAAAGAAGAAGGATGGTTCTATGCGAATGTGTATTGATTATCGCCAGTTGAACAAGGTTACAGTGAAGAACAAGTATCCATTTCCCTGCATTGATTACCTATTTTATCAACTTCAGGGTGCCGGAGTGTTCTCTAAGATTGACTTGCGTCCAGGCTATCATCAGTTGAAGATTCGGGAGCCAAATATCCTGAAGACTACTTTCAGGACTCAGTATGGTCATTACGAGTTCCTTGTGATGTCTTTTGGGCCGACCAATGCCCCAAAAACATTTATGCACTTGATGAACAATGTGTTTCATACCTATCTTGACTCGTTCGTCATTGTGTTTATTGACGACATTCTGGTATACTCCCGGAGACGGGAGGATCATGAGCAGCACCTGAAGACTGTGCTTCAGACCATGAGAGTAAAGAATTTATATGCAAAATTTTCGAAGTATGAATTCTAGCTAGATTTAGTGGAATTTTTGGGTCATGCAGTATCAAGTGAGGGGATCAAGGTAGATTTGAAGAATATTGAAGCAGTGCAGAGTTAGCCTAGGCCGTCCTCAGCTATAGAGATGCAGAGTTTTCTTGGCTTAGCGGAGTATTACCGTCAATTTATAAAGGGTTTCTCGTCTATTGCAGCCCTATGACCAGGATCCATTTAGGTTGACCGAGGAGTGTGAGGAGAGATTTCAAAATCTCAATACTGCTTTAACTATAGCCCTAGTGTTGTTATTGCCTACCAGTTCGGGGTCCTATTCGGTGTATTGTGATAAGTCGCGCATTGGTCTCGGTGCGGTGTAGATGCAGGACGGTAGGGTGATTGTCTACACGTATAGACAATTGAAGGTGCATGAGAAGAACTATCATGTCCACGACCTCGAGTTAGCAACTATTGTTCATGCCTTGAAGATTTGGCGGCACTATTTGTATGGTGTCTCTTGTGAGGTCTACACCAATCAGCGGAGTCTACAGCCTTTGTTAAAATTGAAGGATCTTAACTTGCGGAGTAGAGGTGGTTGGAGTTGATTAAGGACTATGATATCACCATTATATATCATCCTGTGAAGGCCAATATGGTGGTCGATGCCTTGATCCGTAAGGAAGAGAGCTTGGGCAGCTTGGCATATCTACCGGTAGAAGAGAGGCCATTAGCCTTGGATGTTCAGGCCTTAGCTAACCAGTTTGTTAGATTGGATGTTTTCGAGCCGAGTCGAGTTATGGCTTGTGTGGCTTCTCAGTCTTCTTTTTATGATCATATCATAGATGGTCGGTATGATGACCCCCATCTGCTTGTCTTTAAGGACACAGTTCAGCACGGCGATGCCAATGAGGCCACTATTGGAGACGATGGTGTGTTACGGATGCATGGCAGGCTATGTCTGCCCAATGTAGATGGATTGTGTGAGTTTATTCTATAGGAGGCTCACAGTTCGCGGTACTCCATTCATCCAGGTACCACGAAGATGTATCAGGACCTGAGGATGCATTTTTGGTGGATGAGAATGAAGAAGAACATAGTGGAGTATGTAGCTCAGTGCCTAAATTGTCAGCAGGTGAAGTATGAGCATCAACGACCAGGCGGATTACTTCAGATGTTAGAGATTCTAGAGTAGAAATGGGAGCAAATCACTATGGATTTTGTTTTTGGGCTCCAACGGACTCAGAGGAAGTTCGATGCAGTTTGGGTGATTGTGGATAGATTGACCAAGTCAGCTCATTTCATTCCCGTGGTTACTACTTACTCTTCGGAGCAGCTAGCTTTGGTTTACATTTGCGAGATTGTCAGGATTCATGGTGTGCAAGTATCTATCATCTCTGACTGGGGTACACAGTTTACATCGCGAATCTGGAGATCCGTACAACATGAGTTGGGTACTCGGGTGGAGTTGAGTACATATTTCACCCTCAGATGGACGGACAGTCCGAGTGCACTATTCAAATATTGGAGGATATGCTTCGTGCATGTGTGATGGATTTTGGGGGTTCTTGGGATCAATTCTTGTCACTTGTGGAGTTTGCCTACAACAATAGTTATCAGTCGAGCATTCAGATGGCCCAGTATGAGGCTTTGTACGGTAGGCGGTGCCGGTCCCCGGTGGGTTGATTTGACCTGGGTGAGGCAAGGCAAGGCAAGGCAATTGGGTACATAGTTGGTTCAGGATGCCTTGGAAAAGATTAAATTGATTCAGGATCGACTTCGTACAACCCAGTCTAGACAGAAGAGCTATGCGGATCGGAATGTTCGCGACGTTTCATTCATGGTCGGGGAGTGCGTCTTGCTTCGGGTTTCACCCATGAAAGGGAGTTATGAGGTTCAGGAGGAAGGGCAAGTTGAGCCCTCTGTATATCGATCCTTTTGAGATTATTGAGAGGGTTGGAGAGGTGGCTTACAAACTTGCACTACCACCTAGTCTCTCTGCAGTTTATCCGGTGTTCCATGTTTCCATGCTCTAGACGTATCACATCGATCCGTCTCATGTGTTAGACTTCAGCTCAGTCCGGTTGGAGAAGGATCTATCTTATGTTGAGGAGTCGATGGCCATTTTGGACAGGCAGGTTCGGAAGTTGAGGTCGAACAAAATCGCTTCAGTGAAGGTTCAGTAGAGGGGTTATCCAGTCGAGGAGGCGACTTGGGAGACCGAGCATGATATGCATAGCCGTTTTCCTCATCTTTTCACCACTTCAAGTATGTCTCTATACTCGTTCGAGGATGAACATTTGTTTTAATTAAGAGGGAGAGGATGTAATGACCCAGCCGGTCGTTTTGAGAGTGATATCCCCGATCCCATATTTATTGCTCCCTCTATCTTATTTTGTGGTTACTTGACTTGCTGGGGTGCTTAGTGTCGGGTTCGGGAGAGTTTCGAAGTGAAATGGGACACATAGTCCCTTAATTTAGAAGTTTAAGTCATAGGAGTTGACTGTAGTTTGATTTGTGTGAATACGACTCCGAAGTGGAGTTTTGATGGTTCCAATAGCTCTGTATGGTGATTTTGGTCTTTTTTTTAAGCAATCCACTAGGCAGTGCCTAGGGCTAGTTTTTATTTATATATAGAAAAATAAAACAAGGTAGCATGTCGTCTTGCACTGTGCAAAACCATAACTTATGCCTACTACATAGATCCTATTATCAACTTTGGGCTCGAGCATCCCAAACTTGATATTACAACTTGAAATACTACTACTATGAACTAGCATCTAAAATTTGTATAAAAACTAGATAAGATAATCTGTAAACCTTGTTGGCATGATAATAACTCAAAGTATGCTGCTCGATCCATGTGTTAAGATCCAGTGTATAAGTCATATTGATCCAGTATGTACTTCGATCCCATTTGTGGCAATCAACTGCTTGCTTCTCTTTTGCACTGTCCGACCTCGTTGCTTGCATGAAATCTTCCTCTCACCTGCTCTATTAAACTGTATAAACCAGTTCATAGAGGTTGTGCTACATAGTCTTGTTGCATTATAAAAACCTCCCAGATTAGCTCACATAATTCCAGTATTTGATGCCAACTTAATAGTCGACTGCTCGTGTACTGAACACTGCTCGCATGTGTTGTTTTTTAGCCCAGTTCCATAGGAGTTCATTATGTTTCCAGCTCTGGTCCTTGCCCTTTCTCAATCAACTTCATAGTTGTCAAAAGATATGCAGGACTGCTTGGTGTTGGCTCTCTCTGTAACCAACACTGACCATTCTGTGAAGAATTGTCCATGTGTTGCATCTTGTATTTGCTTATAACCTCAGTGACCCTGCAATATCCTATATGATCTTCAAATCATGCTTGTGCCTACTCTAGCTTTCCTCACATTGGAATGAGTACTAAGTACTAATACCACCAAATGTGAGTATGGCTTAGAGTAGGGCATGTTTACAGTAATGTCTCCTGCAAAAAAGAAACTTATGTTAGATAAAAAATGGTCATCTTGTACTCCTCCCAACGGATTTGTACAACAGGACCAAAGGTATCTCCCAGTTCCTGAACCATATATGCATACTGTTGTCATCAAGGATCTGAGCATTTTGAGGCTCCAGTTCTTGTCCTGTGTAGCAGCCACTGTCAATTTCTCTTTTTTCCAGGGTGTCTCCATCTTCTTTCTTTTCTTTTGTATTATGCTAATGTTTTGTTTTAATTCTGTTGTATATCCTGGTTTCAAATCTCCTAAGTGTTCTATGTATTTTGCCAGGACTGTACAATTCCATCTCCTCCTTCTCTGCCCAATTTTCTTTCTGGGCTCTTTATTTCTGTAGCCACATCTTACCATGTTATGCATTGCTACTGAGATATTGTCCATGTCTAAGGTTTCTCCTATGGAATGAATGCCAAGCATTAATACCACCATAAGGAGATCCCTTTCGAAATAGAGCAATACTTCAGTTTTTGTTCCTGCAAAAAAGGAAAACAGATTAGAAATAAACTTGATCCCCATGCTCTCCTTCCTACAGTTTAGGACCTGAAGCTTCAGGCCATTGAAACCATCCACTCCCTGATCAGATGTTGCTTTATCTCCTCCTAACTCCTTACAGTTCTTACTCTTATGTGTGGGCATTGCAACTTGTCCTCATTCACTATCCTCCTTCCTTGAGATTCTAGATCCCCAAATTCAAAGCATTCTATGTCCCCACAATCAAGCGCATGGTTAGCTAAGTAATCTGCCAATTTATTGCCTTCTCTAAATATGTGTGAAACCTGAATTTCTACATCATTCACCAAACTGCCAATCTCTTCAGCAAAGTCAGTAATAGACCAGGGTGGCTTCCATTTTCCTTCGACTATGTTCTTCATAAGGAGTGAATCTGTTTCAAGCCATATATGTGTATGGTTGAGTGCTTTACATAATCTCAATGCCTCCAAAATAGCTATTGCCTCTGCTTCATTATTAGAACCTTCTGAAATCTCCCTTCCAGCAGCATACAATATATCACCCTTCTCATTCCTCACACAGAATCCAATCGAGCTCCTTCCTGGATTACCTCTAGATGCTCCATCTGTATTCACTTTTATCCATCCCTCCCTAGGTAATTTCCACAACACCTTATCCCACTTCAATCTCGGAGTATAGTTCTCTAGGGTGTGTAATAACTCATGCCACTTCTGAGGTACTCTTAGACCTCGTTTTCTTAACTGGACAAGTGATTGGATAGTAGTTGAAACTTAGAATATCACCCTATTGACAGATATATTATCTCCATGTTTCAAATTGTTTCTTCTTTTCCATAA
>ML404967.1:2464-103021 GCA_005239525.1 Nicotiana knightiana
AGTATAGACGAAAGTCATAACCAAGGGTTTAGAAGTTGGATTAGAAATAACGATACTTCAGGTGCAATCTAAAGTGAACGGTAATGCAATTTGACTAGCGTAACTTGAGAGAGTACGACTAGTAAATTATCATAATTACTTGAGAGAGATTTATGGTAGATAGAATGTTCATAGTTGATATAAAGAATTAGTCAAGTTATAGGAAATATCTGAGAAGTAAGTTCACCAACGGGGGATACCATAACCTTAGACCTTTTAAATCATATTGTTAGTCATTGTTAGTTATCATTATTGCCAGTAGAAATAATAATACATCACTAATTGATATTCAAAAGTCTAGAGAAAACTGATTAAGTAAAATTTTTATATTCTGACGGCTTGATTGATACGTAAATTCCCTGCGGGATCGAATTTGGGCGTAATACCCCGGATTATATTTGCAACACCCGTTTAGTATTTTATTAGACATAGTTGAGAGTGATCAATGCTCATGAACGGTTATCGTGCAGTAATTGATGTGATGGTAGGATGCTTGCCCATGTGTCGGGCAATGAATGACTTGAAAGGAGGTCTACTCAGAGCACGATTCAGAGATTCTATATTTCATTTCCGGCGAAAGAAAGGCAATCGGACTATAAATGTTCCAGTTTTGGTTGATAGAGTAATGAGACTTTGTGTTTCCAAGTGTGGTGGAATTTTCATCTGCGAAGTGGTGTCGTCGTCCTCGATTGAATGGGTTAAGTTTGCCGGTATTATGATCTTCTACAATTTGCCTTTGGGGCAGGATATTATGAGATAGTATTGGAGAAGCGGCTGTCATAGATCGCGGGGTGCGGTGGTCCAGGATTGAATGGGTATTTGTAATACTAACGGCTCGAGAAGGAGGATCTTCGGAAGGGGTTAAAGTTAGTGGCGATCTATTGGTTCAAGTGCTACAGATATATATATTGATTTAAGGAAACAACTGGGTAGCAAAGGATAAGGAAAGACGTGTGGGAAGTGTCAGGCAGTGGTTAAATTTCTAGAAGGCCGGGTGTAAGAAGCGAAAGTCGAGTAGTTGCTTAAGGGAGTGAGTTTGACCAAAGTGGGAGAGTGGTAGAGTAGCATATGGGTTCAGTGGCAGGGTAACTACACAACTTGAGGAAAGTTGGAGCGACTTGGGAATTTTTTTGGACGACGATTGGGTCTACGAGCTCAATTTGAAATATTGGCTATTATACGGCAGGAGATTGGATGCAACAGAAGGGAGTTGTTTGATAAGAAGAAGGGCACAACATGGCTTTGGATTTGGAGGTATTGTCGCACATTTTGTTGATGTCCATAAGGAGCGAACGGACTTGTGCAACTAGTGAGTGAGCATGAGCTCAGGACGGGTTGCGTATTTTGTAGTAATTATACAGTGCAATGTCGTTAGGAGATGTCGGTAGGTAATTTCCGTAGGTTGGTTATACCCTGTGAGCAGATCAGCGGTCGCGTGGTTGACGAAGTTTTTGCGAAGAATTCTACTAACTATCCAGTAAGGGGTCGAATATGTGAATGATGCTAGAGATGCAGAGTGTTCATGAAATGCTAATAGAAGGATTTCGAGGAATTTGGCGGTTGATTGTGCAAGGTCATGTCATCAATGAAGAAAGAATTTTGGTGGGTTACAGAGTTGTGTAATAGTAGCTTCAAGTTAAGTGGGAGAGTCTCACCACCTACGATTGGGTTGCATGGTTATCTACTTATTGGGTTTCGGGTTATCAGTGTATTGGTGAGTTATTGCAGCTAAGGGAAAAGAACATAAGTGGTAATTTGAGCAAAGAAATTTATAGAGGTGTGCTATAGTGTCCTTATCGACTCATGTTCGTGCTTTGGGAAAATTTAGGATTTACGCTTCGTAGAGAGGTGCTTTACAAGGGAAGTGATTCGGTCGGGTGCTTTATTAAGATGGGTGTTCATGTGCCAGCGGAGCCTTGGAGTTGATTATATTCGGGACCAAGCCAGATTGGGTGAACTCTCAACAACGGTCCTAGTGAATTCAATGGTTAAAATGCGGTGCCTACGGATTTCAAACCCACAGTATGGTTAAGAATCGAGCTTTTGTAACAGATTATGATAAGAGGCACGAAATGTTCTATGATATTCTCGACTTGCAAAGTAGCATTTGGAGGAAAAAGAGAAAATGACTTCGGATTAGTAAAGGAATTATCAGAATGGGTGTACCAGTAAAAGATGCGAATGTGCGTGCAAGGAGGGTATGAGAAGGTTCATGGGTTTGGAGACAATGTGGTCTCGTGGAATGGGGCCACTCAAGACGAGTGCGGGTTTAGGTGGTGATGTAAGAAATGGAGCCATTATTATCTCTAGGGCAAGTTAAGGATGAATTAGAAGAAGTTAGAGTGGTTAGCCATGGTTGAATTGGCATAATGGTGGTGGTGATCAGTTCCTTCAGCTTGATCAATTTATGCATGTAATTTGTGACGGTACGTGCGATGTTTGACGTCCGCTGTAATCAATTTTATTTGGACCTGTCCAAGTATTTTGGCCTGTTGTGTGTAGGCGGATCCTTGAAGGGTTATGGTGGGTTAGACCACTACTTGAGGATTTGAATGTTCTACGATTATGAGAATTCACTCGCGTGTTGTTATGGTTCTCTTGGAATGAGTTGGGTAAAAAGTTTCTATGTGATGAAGTGTTCACCCTATTAGTGGTTCAGGAGTTATGATGAAATTCTTGTACTGTCGTATATTGGCATGTTAGGTGCAGTGAGCGGTATGAAATTTGAAAGTGAGGATAAGGGTTGCGGTTCGGTGTTGGCAAGGATGTCATGATCTTTTAACGATCTAAGAAAATGAAGTTTAACCTTTTTAGAAATTCATTTACTAATTGGATTTGGTTTAAGCAATTTACATTGTCAATAAGATTACAAATATTTCAAGTATAGCATGCTTTTGGGTCCTAGACTACCCGAACATAAGCATATTAGTAGCTATGCACGGACTCTCGTCACCTAATTGATTATTTCACCTATGGGGCTAATTCCCTCTTACAAGGTTAGAAAGGAGACTTACCTCGCTCCAAGTTCCATAACCGGCTTCCAAGCCCTTCCGATGACTCAAATCGATGCACAATTCTCCAAAACTAGCCAATAATTATGCAAAACCCATTAATATATGCTCAAATACTCATAACAATTCAATTTATATCAATTCCCAACTCCTCTAAAAAAGTTGACAAAATCGCCCTCGGGCCCACATGCCCGGATTCTGAGATTTTTCGAAGATAATGATTACCCTAACTTTACAAACTCAAATATATATTTTGTTTCCAATTCCATGCCCAAATTCGTGGTCAAAATCAAAAATACCAAATTCTAGGTCTTCTACCACAAACCCCACAATCCATACAAATTTCCATGTTCAAATCCATATATAATCATGTATTTAACTAAAGACTAGTATAAACCACTTACCTCATGCTTGATGATGAAAATGGAACTCCTAAGTTGCTCCAAAATCGGCTCCCACGGAGGAAATATGGTGAAAATGAGCCAAACTCTCGCTTTAAAAGAACACACTGCTAGTCCGATTTTCGGACCTGCGGTCACTTGACTGCTTCTGCAGTTGCGTAGGTGCGGCCCCACTACCGCTTCTGCGCTCTTCCACCAGGCCCCTCACTCCGATTTTGTGCTTCCCCTTCCGCAGGTGCGGTCCCGCTTTTGTGGCAAGATGACCACATCTGCGGTCCCATCATTTACCTTCTCAACCGCATCTACGCTCCTTTGGCCGCTTCTACGGCTCCGCACCTGCGGCAAAGACCTCGCAGGTGTGGTTGCACCAGATGACAGCAGGCTTCAGCTCTTTCTCCCAACTCCAATTCGATCCGTTAACCACCCGGAGTCCACCCGAGGCCCCCGGGACCCCGTCTAATCACACCAATCAATTCCAAAACACATTACGAACCTAGTCGAGCCTTCAAGTCACATCAAACGATGCCAAAACCATGAATCACACTCAAATTCAAGCTTGACGTGCACAACCCAAATTTCACACGTCGAGACCGTGATGGCGCCTAACATTGAACCCGCTAGGCAAGCCAACATTACTGATTAATTAACTTATTCCTTTATCTTTAACAGCTTGCCAGACTTTATAATAAAATCACGGAAAATTTAAAATACGAGATAACATGATTCAACAGTTTGATATAATACTAATACGAAATCCAGAACCAATGTACTCCCAGAACAAGTGTCACATTCTCACGGACTGTCTATGAATACTACAAATAGGAGTCTGAAATAAATACATATGTCTCAGAAGTAAATAAGAACAGAACATAAACAAAATAGGAGGGGACGCCAAGGCCTGTGGACGTCTGCAGAACTATCTCGGAGTCTCCGCTGGACTGAAGGCATCAACCCTGATCTAAGGTCCGAAGAGTCCAGTACCAGGATCTGCACAAAAGTGCAGAGTGTAGCATCAGTACAACCGACCCCATGTACTGAGTAAGTGTCGAGCCTAACCTCCGCAAAGTAGTGACGAGGCTAGGACATGACAACCAACTAACCTATGCAGTTTAATCATATATGGAGAAAATCATAACAACAAGAATTAAGTAGCTAAATACAAGGAAAGGGGAACATGCTGAGGGGAGGAAATAGCAGCTAATGGAGATAAGAAGTAAAGCAACAAATTAGATATCAATTTAAACAACATAAATAACAACACAAAAACAAGTGCACGACATCACACCTTCATGATTTTACTCTCATCCTCACCAAATAATAAATAGAATCCACAACATCACCCTTCGTGATTTTACTCTCATCCTCACAATAAATCAATAGAAACGACACGAAATCACCCTTCGTGCTTTAATATCATAATACGGCATGACATCACCCTTCATGCTTTTACGCTCATCCTCACAATATCATACACAACATCACCCTTCGTGCTTTAACACTCATCCTCACCATAAATCAAATGAAACGGTACGTTATCACCCTTCGTGCTTTAACACTCATCCTCACCATAAATCAAATGAAACGACACGACATCACCCTTCGTGCTTTAATACTCTTCCTCACTCAAACAAATCAATAACAACAATCCGACAAGGAAAATCAACAGTACAATAATAATAAAAGCCATAACGTCCTGGCAAGGGAGCCAACAGTAGAATCAATATTATCCCAACAAAGGAAACAACTATAACCAATATCACTTAGTTACTTAACTTCACGTAATAATTCTTAACTTGAATCATTACTCAACAATGATCAATACTAAGAAATACCACCAACATAGATAATTATCAAATTAAACTCAATTAATACTTAATGAACAATCACATAAATCACAATATTCGACTCCCGACATGCTTGGCACCAACGTATAGATACTCGTCACCACACCTATACGTTGCACATTATACTAACACGTAGCAAATAAGACACAATACCTATTCCCTCAAGCTAAGGTTAAGCCAGGCACTTACCTCGAATTCCACGACCAAACTCAAGCCTCAATTACCACTGGCCCTTTAGAATTCGCCTCCAATTCGATTGTATCTAGACATAATTAGCTTAGTAATATCAATAAATGCTAAATAATTCAACCCCAATGCTTAATTATAAGTTTTCTATCATTCTTCCCAAGCAGTCAAAAATCGACCTCGGGCCTGCTTGGTCAAACCACGAGGTTCGGACCAAAACCAAATCACCCATTCACCCACGAGCCCGAATATGTAATTAGTTTCGGAATCCGACCCCAAATCGAGGTCTAAATTTCCAAATTTGTAAAATCTTTAATTCTCCTAAACTCACTAATTTCTACCCTTGAAGAAAAAGATTTAGGCCTAAAAATCTAATGGGTGTTAATGGAAAATGAGATTAGAAATACGAACCTATGATTTGGTGATGAAATCCCTCTCAAAAGATCGCCCAAAATCGGATTCTATGGAAGAAAATATGAAAATGGGGTCTATTCCCGTTTTGCTACTGTTTTAAGACCCCTGGGCAGACCCTCTACGCGGTCGCGTGGGGTCTGCTGCGTTCGCATAACACTAGCCCCCATTCACCTTCACGTTTGCGTGCCTTTGGCCGCGTTCACATAGGGTTCTCCTAAATTCCCTAACTATCCCCCTCCTACGTTCGCGTATAAGGGGTTGCGTTCGCATAGAGCAGTCCCCCAGTGCTCCGTGTTCGCACCCCGTTCTATGCGTTCGCATATAACAAACCCTGCCCCATCCCCGTTTAACCTTCGCGTTCGCGTGGGTGACCACGCGTTCGCATATCACAAAGTACCAGACACCAGATACAACAATTACACCAGATTTTTCAAATTCCGAACCACTCCGACACCTATCCGAAACTTACCCGAGTCCTCGGGGCTCCAAACCAAACATGTATACAACCTTATAAACATCCTACGGACTTACTCGTGTGATCAAATCGCCAAAATAACATCTTAAATAACGAATTTAGCATAAAAATCAAAGGAAAATCTCAAGAACTTTCAAATTTCAATTTTCACAACTACGGGTTCGAATCACGTCAAACGACCTCCGTTTCTTACCAAATTTTACGGCCACACCTCAAATACCATATTAAACCTGTACCTGGCTCCGGAACCAAAATACGGGCCCGATACCATCAATTTCAAATATAATAAAATTTCTAAAAACTCTTATAATTTTCGTAAAACAATTTCTTTCAGAAATTCATTTCTCGGGCTTGGGACCTCGGAATTCAATTCCGGGCATACGTCCAAGTCCCATATTTTCCTACGGACCGTTTGGGACTGTCAAATTACGGGTCCGGGTCCGTTTACCCATAATGTTGACCGAAGTCAACTTAAATTCAATTTTAAAGGCAAAATTAATATTTTTCTCAGTTTTTCATATAAAAGCTTTCCGGATATACGCTCGGACTGTGCATGCAAAATGAGGTGAGATAAAAGGAGGTTTTCGATGCCTCGGAATACAGTTTTGACTTGTAAAACAGGAGATGACCTTTTGGGTCATCACATTCTCCACCTCTAAGACAAACGTTCGTCCTCGAACGAACATAGAAAAGAACCTGAATCGGGAAAAAGGGGGGGATACCGGCTCCGCATATCGGACTCGGACTCCCAGGTAGCTGCCTCGGCAGGCTGACCTCTCCACTGAACATGAACCGAATGATAACTCTTCGATCTCAACTGATGAAATTGCCGGTCTAATATGGCTACCGGCTCCTCCTCATAGGTCAAATACTTATCCAAATGGACACTGCTGAAGTCTAACACATGGGCTGGATTGCCGTGATACTTCCGAAGCATAGACACATGAAACACTGGATGAACAACTGATAAATTTGGTGGCAACGCAAGTCTGTAAGCCACCTCTCCCACTCTATCAAGGATCTCAGACGGGCCAATGTACCTAGGGCTTAGCTTGCCCTTCTTCCCGAATTTCATCACGCCCTTCATGGGCGACACCCGAAGCAAGACCCGCTCTCCGACCATGAATGCCACATCACGAACTCTGCGGTCAGCATAACTCTTCTGCCTGGACTGAGCTGTACGGAGTCTATCTTGAATGATCTTAACCTTATCCAAGGCATCCTGCACTAAGTCCGTACCCAACAACCGAGCCTCTACCAGCTCAACCCATCCCACTGGCGACCGACACCGCCTACCATATAATGCCTCATAAGGAGCCATCTGAATGCTCGAATGATAGTTGTTGTTGTAGGCAAACTCAGCTAATGGCAAGAACTGATCCCAAGAACCTCCAAAGTCAATGACATAGGCTCGTAGCATATCCTCCAAAATCTGAATAGTACGCTCGGACTGTCCGTCCGTCTGAGGATGAAACGTTGTGCTCAACTCAATTCTCGTGCCCAACTCACGCTGAACTTCCCTCCAGAAATGCGAGGTAAACTGCGTACCTCGGTCAGAAATAATAGACACGGGCACACCATGAAGACGAACAATCTCCCTAATGTAGATCTCTGCCAATCTCTCTGAAGAATATGAAACCGCCACAGGGATGAAATGTGTTGACTTGGTCAACCTATCCACAATAACCCATACTGCATCGAACTTCCTCTGGATCCGTGGGAGTCCAACAACGAAATCCATGGTGATACGCTCCCACTTCCACTCAGGAATCTCAATCTGCTGAAGCAATCCACCAGGCCTCTGATGCTCGTACTTAACCTGCTGACAATTCAAACATCGAGCTACATATGCCACAATATCCTTCTTCATCCTCCTCCACCAATAATGCTGCTGCAAATCCTGATACATCTTTGCGGCGCCGGATGAATGGAGTACCGGGAACTATGGGCCTCCTCTAAAGTCAACTCACGAATTCCATCCACATTGGGCACACAAATACGACCCTGCATCCATAAAACTCCATCATCACCAATAGTAACCTGCTTGGCACCACCGTGCCGCACTGTGTCCTTAAGGACACACAAATGAGGATCATCATACTGCCAATCTCGAATACGATCAAATAATGAAGAGCGAGCAACTGTATAAGCTAGAACACGGACTTGCTCAGAAACATCCAATCTCATGAACCGATTGGCTAAAGCCTGAACATCCAAAGCAAGCGGTCTCTCCCCGACCAGAATATATGAAAGACTTACCATACTGGCTGACTTCCTATTCAAAGCATCGACCATCACATTGGCCTTCCCTGGATGATATAAGATGGTGATGTCATAGTCTTTCAACAACTCCAACCATCTCCTTTGCCTCAAATTCAACTCCTTCTGCTTGAACAAATATTGCAAACTCTTATGATCCATGAACACCTCACATGGCACGCCATACAGATAATGCCTCCAAATCTTCAGCGCGTGGACAATGGCTGCTAACTCCAAATCATGCACTGGATAATTCTTCTCGTGGATCTTCAACTGACGCGAAGCATATGCAATAACCTTGCCATCCTGCATCAACACTGCACCAAGTCCAACCCGAGATGCATCACAATACACAGTATATGGCCCTGAAACCTTGGGCAAAACCAACACTGGCGCCGTAGTCAAAGCTGTCTTGAGCTTTTGGAAGCCCGCCTCACACTACTTTGACCACCTGAACTGGGCACCCTTCTGAGTCAACCTGGTCATCAGGGCTGCAATAAACGAAAACCCCTCCACAAACCGGCGGTAATAGCCTGCCAAACCCAAGAAACTCCGGATCTCTGTAGCTGATGTGGGTCTAGGCCAATCCTTGACCGCTGAAATCTTCTTAGGATCCACCTGAATACCCTGTGCTGATACAACATGACCCAGGAATGCAACTGAACCCAACCAAAACTCAAATTTCGAAAACTTAGCATATAACTAACCGTCCTTCAAAGTCTGGAGAACGACTCGAAGGTGCTGCTCATGCTCCTCCCGGCTACGGGAATAAATCAGAATATCATCAATGAAGACAATCACGAAGGAATCCAAATAAGGCCTGAACACTCGGTTCATCAAGTCCATGAAATCTGCTGGGGCATTTGTCAACCTAAATGACATCAATAAGAACTCATAATGCTCGTACCGAGTGCGAAAGGTTGTCTTAGGGGCATCAGATGCCCTAATCCTCAACTAATAGTAGCCAGATATCAAATGATTCTTCGAAAATACCTTGGCACCTGAAGCTGATCAAACAAATCATCAATCCTCGGCAACAGATATTATTCTTGATGGTAACCTTGTTCAACTACCGATAATCTATGCACATCCTCATCGACCCATATTTCTTCTTAACAAACAACACCGACGCACCCCAAGGCGTGACACTGAGCCTAATAAAGCCTTTATCAAGCAAGTCCTGCAACTGTTCTTTCAACTCCTTCAAATCTGGCGGGGCCATACGATATGGCGGGATAGAAATTGGCTGAGTTCCCAGAGCTAAATCAATGAAAAAGTCAATATCCCTGTCGGGTGGCATACCCGGCAGGTCTCAGGAAACACCTATGGAAACTCACGGACAATGAGCACAAACTCCATAGAAGGAACCTCAGCACTAGAATCACGAACATAGGCCAAATAGGCCAAACACCCCTTCTCGACCATAAGTCGAGCCTTCATATATGAGATAACCCTGCTGGAAGAATGAACAGGAGTCCCTTTCCACTCTAGTCGAGGCAATCTCGGCAATGCTAAGGTCACGGTCTTGGCATGACAGTCTAGGATGACATGATAAGGCGACATCCAATCCATCCCCAAAATAACATCAAAATCTACCATATCAAGGAGTAAAAGATCTACACTGGTCTCAAGACCACCAATAACCACTACACATGAACGGTAGACACGATAAACCACAATAGAATCACCCACCGATGTAGACACATATACAGGAGTACTTAGAGAATCATGAGGTAGAACCAAATAAGGAGCAAAATAAGATGACACATAGGAATATGTGGACCCTGGATCAAATAAAACCGAAGCATCCCTGCTGCAAACTGAAACCATACGTGTGATAACTGCATCAGAGGCCTCAACCTCAGGTCTGGCTGGAATAACATAACATCGGGGCTGGGCCCCACCACTCTGAACTACATCCATGGGATAGCCTCCTGCTGGATGAAGTCTACCTCTAGTAGCCTGGCCTCCACCTCTAACTTCCTGACCTCCACCTCTAACACCTCGACCCCCACCTCTGGCTAGCTGAGCGAGTGGTGGAACAGCTGGTGTGGGAACCATGGCACGAGAACCCTGGTGTTGAGAACTGCTCAAGGCTCGAGGGCAAAATCTAGCCCCGGACCACCACAAGTATAACAAGATCTCGGCTGTTGAGACTGTTGGCCCTGAAGTTGTCCCTGACGACCTGTGTAACCACTCTGAAAAATCTGGAGCGGCGCTGCACTATTAGGAGCTGGTGGTGTACTGTAAGGCAACTGATCAGAATACTGCATGTGAGAACCACGACCACCTGGAGCACTGCGAGAAACCTGAAGTGCTGACTGAAACGACCTAGGAGGATGGATTCTACCAAAAGAATCCCTGCCCCCAAATGAGGCACCACTGAACCTGCCAAAATTATGGGGCCTCTTGTTAGACCCCTGACCACTCCCCTGTGATAGAACCATCTCAACTCGTCTGGCCACATTGGCTGCATCCTGGAAGTAAATATCACTCCATGTCTCCTTCGCCATCTGCAATCTGATCGGCTGAGCCAGTCCCTCAATAAATCTCCTCACCCTCTCTCAGTTTGTGGGAAGTATCATAATAGCATAACGGGCCAAGGTAATGAATCTGGTCTCATACTGAGTGACGGTCATAGAACCTTGCTGGAGACGCTCAAACTGCCTCCTATAATCCTCTCTCTGAGTGATACGGAGAAACTTCTCCAGAAACAAATCGGAGAACTGGGCCTAAGTCAAAGGCGGTGATCCCGCTGGTCTAGCAAAACAATAATCTCTCCACCAGGTCTTGGAGGGACTTGACAAACGAAAAGTAGCAAAGTCGACCCCATTGGTCTCCACTATCCCCATGTTCCATAGAACCTCGTGGCAACTATACAAATAGTCTTGGGGGTTCTTTGAAGATGCACCGCTATAATTAGTAGTAAACAACTTGGTGAACCGGTCCAACCTCCACAAAGCATGAGCAGACATAGCTGCTCCATCACCGGCCTAAGCCACAATACCCGACTGAACTGCCCCAGTTATCTAAGGTGCTAGGGTCTGGAACTGAGAAGCCAATTGCTCCGGAGTGCGGTAGCGGGAGTCTGGGCTCCTCCCCCAGCCTGAGAGACGGCTGGTGGTGTAGGAAGTAAACCTGCTTGAGCAACGCTCTCCATGAGGCCCGCTTGAAGAACCAGAGTATCCTGGAGTACCGGGGTGGTAATGAACCCCTCGGGAACCTGAACTGGTCCAACTGGGATTGTCTGGGTAGGGCCCTCATCAGCAAACTCTACCTGAGGCTTCGCCACTAGGGCTGCCGCTCTGGGCTGAGCTCTGCCCCTACCTCGGCCTCTAGCAAGACCTTTTCCTCGTCCTCGGCCCCTCATAGGAGCTGCAACTGGAGACTCGGGCTGCTGATCAGTGGATGAAGAAGCACGTGTTCTCGCCATCTGCGAGAGAATATAGAAGAAATTCAGTTAGCATTGAGAATTCAAATCGCACGACAGAGAAGAATATATGTGAAGTCATTCCTAAAATCTGTAGCCTCTGGGGGATAAGCACAAACGTCTCCGTACCGATCCCTCAGACTCTACTAAGTTTGTCCGTGAATTGTGAGACCTAAGAAACCTAGTACTCTGATACCAACTTGTCACGACCCGAATTTCCCACCGTCGGGACCGTGATGGCGCCTAACATTGAACCCGCTAGGCAAGCCAACATTACTGATTAATTACCTTATCCCTTTATCTTTAACAGCTTACCAGACTTTATAATAAAATCACGAAAAATTTAAAATACAAGATAACATGATTCAATAGTTTGATATAATACTAATAAGAAATCCAGAACCAAAGTACTCCCAGAACAAGTGTCACAATCTCACGGATTGTCTATGAATACTACAAATAGGAGTCTGAACAAAATAAATACATATGTCTCAGAAGTAAATACGAACAGAACAGAACAGAAACGAAATAGGAGGGACGCCAAGGCCTGCGGACGTCTGCAGAACTACCTCGGAGTCTCCGCTGGACTGAAGGCAGCAACCCTGATCTAAGGTCCGAAGAGTCCAGTACCAGGATCTGCACAAAAGTACAGAGTGTAGCATCATTACAACCGACCCCATGTACTGAGTAATTGTCGAGCCTAACCTCGGTGAAGTAGTGATGAGGCTAGGACACGACAACCAACTAAACTTGTGCAGTTTAATCATATACGGAGAAAATCATAACAACAAGAATTAAGCAGCTAAATACAAGGAAAGGGGAACATGATGAGGGGAGGAAATATCAGCTAATGGAGATAAGAAGTACAACAACAAAATAGATATCAATTTAAACAACAGAAACAACAACACAAAAACAAGTGCACGACATCACCCTTCGTGATGCACGGCATCACCCTTCGTGCTTTTACTCTCATCCTCACAATAAATCAATAGAAACGGCATGACATCACCCTTCGTGATTTTAATATCATAATACGACACGACATCACCCTTCGTGCTTTTACGCTCATTCTCATAATATCATACACGACATAACCCTTCGTGCTTTAACACTCATCCTCACCATAAATCAAATGAAATGGCACGACATCTTCGTGCTTTAACACTCATCCTCACCTTAAATCAAATGAAACAACACGACATCACCCTTCGTGCTTTAATACTCTTCCTCACCCAAACGAATCAATTACAACAATCCGACAAGGAAAATCAACAGTACAATAATAATAAAAGCCATAACGTCCCTGCAAGGGAGCCAACAGTAGAATCAATATCATCCCAGCAAGGGAAACAACTATAACTAATCTCACTTAGTTACTTAACTTCAAGTAATAATTCTTAACTTGAACCATTACTCAACAATGATCAATACCAAGAAATACCACCAACATTGATAATTATCAAATTAAACTCAATTAATGCTTAATGAACAATCACATAAATCACAATATTCGACTCACGGCATGCTTAACAACAACGTATGGATACTCGTCACCACACCTATATGTTGCACATTATACTAACACGTAGCAAACAAGACACAATACCTATTCCCTCAAGCTAAGGTTAAGCCAAACACTTAGCTCGAATTCCACGACCAAACTCAAGCCTCAATTACCGCTTTCCCTTTAGAATTCGCCTCCAATTCGATTGTATCTAGACATAATTAGCTTAATAATATTAATAAATACTAAATAATTCAACCCTAATGCTTAATTATGAGTTTTCTATCATTCTTCCCAAAAAGTCAAAAATCGACCCCGGACCCGCTTGGTCAAAACACGAGGTTCGAACCAAAATCAGATCACCCATTCACCCACGAGCCCGAATATGTAATTAGTTTCGAAATCCGACCCCAAATCGAGGTCTAAATTCCCAAATTTGTAAAATCCTTAATTCTCCTAATCCCTAATTTCTACCCTTGAACAAGATTTAGGCCTAAAAATCCAATGGGTGTTAATGAAAAATGAAGAAAATGAGATTAGAAATACGAACCTATGATTTGGTGATGAAATCCCTCTTAAAAAACCGCCCAAAGTCGGATTCTACGGAAGAAAATATGAAAATGGGATCTATTCCCGTTTTGCTACTATTTTAAGACCACTAGGCAGACCCTTTACGCGATCGCGTGGGGTCTGCTGCGTTCACATAGCACTCGCCCCCATTGGCCTTCGCGTTCGCGTGCATTTGGCCGCGTTCGCATAGGGTTCTCCTAAATTCCCTGACCAGCCCCCTCCTAAACTATGTGTTCGCGTATAAGGGGTTGCGTTCGCATAGAGCATTCCCCCAGTGCTCCGCGTTCGCACACCGTTCTATGCGTTCGCATATAACAAACCCAGCCCCAGCCCCGTTTACCCTTCGCGTTCACGTGGGAGACCACGCGTTCGCATAGCACAAAGTACCAGACACCAGATACAATAATTACACCAGATTTTTCAAAGTCCAAACCACTCCGACACCTATTCGAAACTTACTCGAGCCCTCGGGGCTCCAAACCAAACATGTACACAACCTTAAAAATATCCTACGGACTTACTTGTGCGATCAAATCGCCAAAATAACATTTAAACAACAATTTTAGCATAAAAATCAAAGGAAAATCTCAAGAACTTTCAATGTTTCAATTTTCACAACTACGGGTCCGAATCATGTCAAATGATCTCCGTTTCATACCAAATTTTACGGGCACAACTCAAATACCATATTAAACCTGTACCGAGCTCCGGAACTAAAATACGGTCCCGATACCATCAATTTCAAATATAATCAAATTTCCAAAACCTCTTACAATTTTCGTAAAATAATTTCTTTCAAAAATTTATTTCTCGAGCTTGGGACCTCGAAATTCAATTCCGGGCATATGCCCAACTCCCATATTTTCCTACAGACCTTCCTGGACCGTCAAATGACGGGTCCGGGTCCGTTTACTTAAAATGTTGACCGAAGTCAATTTAAATTCAATTTTAAAGGCAAAATTAGCATTTTTCTCAGTTTTTCATATAAAAGCTTTCCGGATATACGCTCGGATTGTGCACGCAAAATGAGGTGAGATAAAAAGAGGTTTTTGAGGCCTCGGAACACAGTTTTGACTTCTAAAATAGGAGATGACCTTTTGGGTCATGACCTGATGAACTTTAGAACTTCAAACTTCTTCATTCGATGCCGAAACCTATCAAATCACGTCCGATTGACCTCAAATTTTGCACACAAGTCATATTTGACATTACGAACCTACTCCAACTTTCGAAATCGGAATCCGACCCTGATATCAACAGGTACACCTCCGGTCAAACTTCTCAAAAACTCTCAAATTCCTAACTTTAGCCAAATGACTCCAAAATGACCTACGGACCTCCAAATCCACTTCCAATCGCGCTCCCAATACCAGAATCACCATACAGAGCTATTCCCATACTCGGAATCCCAAACGGACATCGATAACATTGAAATACACTTCAATCCAAATTTATGAAATTTTTCCAAAAATGCTAACTTCCAAAATAGGCGCCGAAACGCTCCTGGGTCATCTAAAATCCGATTCGGACATACGCCCAAGTTCAAAAATCGTCATACGAACCTGCCGGAACCTTCAAATCCTGATTCCGAGGCCGTTTACTAAAAAATCCAATTTAGTCAATTCTTTAAACTTAAAACTTTCGATATGAGAACTCTCTTTCTACATTAACTCTGAACTTCCCGAAATTCAATTCCGACCATGCGTACAAGTCATAATACCTCTGCTCTTGACCTCAAACTGCTGAACGACGCGCTAGAGCTCAACATGACCGGTAGGATCGTTACATTCGATTACGGGCATACGCCCAAGTCCCAAATCACGATAAGGACCCACCGGACCGTCAGAACACAAATCCGGGTCCGTTTACCAAAAATATTGACCGAAGTCAACTCAAATGAGGTTTTAAGGTAAAATTTCTTATTTTATCAATTTTTAACATGAAAGCTTTTCAGAAAGACGCTCGGATTGCGCATGCAAATCGAGGAAGGCTAAAACATGACTTTTAAAGATTTCGGATCACAGAATTAGGTTTAAGTTATAAGATGACCTATCGGGTCATCACACAATATAATTTAGGAGATTTCTTAACTTCTCTAGATAATATTAAATTTAGCTTAATATAAGCGAGTTTCTTGATGATAATTATGGATTCTAAAAGGACATTTCAATTGTAGAGTCTATTTATGGTATAAAGTGATTTTTACATTTTTGAGATTTACCAAGAATTTCCATTTACTTTTTTTGGAACATTTCGTGCTTGGATGATTTTCCACCTAATCAGTTTTTTTACTATTTGAAAAAGAATCCTTATTGAATAAAAATTAAATTGCAATTCAATATTTAAAATTTGGTATGAGCTAGCTAATTTATTTAAATACTATCTCACTTGAATAATGATACTTCTAAACTAAATACACACTTCCCATTCTAACTTCAGTCATTCTTTGAAGTACATATAAAGTTGAACATTTTGATTGGTGATTGAGTATTTTCATGGAGCAGTTCCATTTTCTTATTTAGTTAGTTATATACGACCAACATTTATTATTTTTAAGAATTTATATTCTTATATTATAACACAAAGATAAATTTTAAATAAATTTTCATTGAGTTAGGTACATGTGCAAAGCAAGTACACTAAGCAAAATATTGCTCGCCTTTTTTATATTTCATATCGGACATAATGGTCTTTTATCTAATATTTAGGAAATTAAAATCCACTAAAATTTAACTTCTTAAATCATTTCTTATTTAAATTAGGTAGAAAATCTTAATAGTTAGGACTTTAAAATCAATTAAATTTTTACCTAATATAAATCATTAAAAAATTCAATTATTTGAAACATTAGTAAAAAAATATTTATATGAAGGTAAATAAGTTAGACATATATCTATCTATCTATACTATATTAAAAGCACGAAACCCCTTAGTAAAATATCGATCGCTTTTTTTACCTTTTAAAAATAGAAGTCTTAGACAAAATAGTACTTTAAATTATTTTCTAATATTTAGGATTTGAAATCAACTAAAATTTTATTTGTTAAATTGTTCCTATTGGAACTATGTATAAAAGGGTCCTAATATTTAAGATTTTAAAATTATTTTTTTACTAGGATGATTTCCATAAATTATAACAATTCTAAAATGACTTCCATAAAAGATAGCTTGAAACTTACATGTGAAAACAGAAAAATACTTTAATTTGATAAAACATGTCCACAAATGCATGAGCAATTGCTCTAGGCGTTAATGAGCAAACAAATTTCACGATTCTGTTAAGTAAACTTTACTCAGAGTTAATGTATAAAATATAACTCAGGTTAAGATGAGTAACTCTGCTTAGAACAAACCATGAAAATTAAGTTAATCTGACAATCTACTTGTAATTATAAATGCACTAAATTTCAAGCAAATCAACTTTTAAATTTTTTAAGATTTGATTTTACATTTGGCAAAAATAGTATTTTATTATTTTTTTAACATTTAAGATTTTGAAATAAAACTAAAATTTAGCTTACAAAATTATTTTTTATTAGATTATACTTAAGAATTCCTAACGTTTATGACTAAATAACTTAAACATTATTTGTATAAATTCTTTTCTCATTGAACACTTTAAAAATAAAATTCTTATTAGCTAAAATTACAATTTGCTTATTAAATTTTTTCTTATTTGAACGAATATGTAGGATCTCCTAATGTTTAATAATTTAAAATTAATTAATATTTCTTAATTGAACACATTAAAAATAAAAGTTTAATTCGATAAAATTATTAATACACTTTAATATTTAAATTTTGATATGATTTATAAATAAAAGTTTCAAAATTATATCTATTTATTTATACTATTATGTAAGTAAAAAACTCGAATATAAAAATTTTATCATCGATAAAATGTTAGTGAAATCAATCCGAGAAAAGGATAAAAAATGAAAGTAAAGAGCATAGAACGTTTTTAAACTTTTCATCTCTTTTGTTATAAAAGCAGCTTAACCTCATTTTAAATATAAATATTTATTTTAGAATCTTGCTAAAATAAATTAAATATTATTTTCTTTATTTTTCAGAAAAATAAAAAACTAATTGATTCGTTATATGATTGGAATTAACATAAAGTTTTTACACTCCATTTTAATTATATCTTTTTTTTAAATCAAAACAAGGGTATTTATATTAGAACTACGTAGGGTTCATAATATTACAACCATTGTCTGTGTCACTTAGGACACATTTATTACCTAAATTTTCTAGAATATACATGCATCAATTTTTAGATGCTTCACAAAAACTACTTGTTCATTCTGATCCCTTCTTACACAAGATTCCACAAAAAACGGAGGTTGTACATAATACATTTTCTTCCTTGTTTGTGCATCAGTTTTCTTTGTTAGAAGGTGTGCCACTTCATTCCCTTGCCTGAAGACGTGTGTGAGGACCACTTCCTTCTCCTGGTGGATTAACAACTTGCACGTATTAACAATGTTGTCATATATGTTATTTCCTTGATGTATGCATTGGATTACCTCAGCACAGTCTTTTTCTATTTCAAGAGGAAAAATTTCCATTCTTGAGCAGTTTGAAGTCCTTCAAGGAGAGCCAGCAGTTCTGATTCCAAAGCTCCGTTTGTATGAGTGGCTTTTGTAAATCCCACAATTCAACTTTCACTTGTGTTTCTGAAAACACCTCCCAAGCCACTCTTTTGACTTTTGTTGCAGCTTGCATCTATGTTTAGTTTGTACCATCCTTTTGGGGGTTTATGCCATCTTATATTAATAGACATTTTCTTCGGAAGTCTATGAACATTATCCGTTAGGAGTTTGTATTCCAACGATCTTTGCATAATGTAATTTATATTGGTGGGATTAGAGGTGTTATTTTGGTTGTTGTTATTTCTATTTATCCAAGTATTCCATAGTACAAAAGGGAAAAAGGATTTTCAGTCTATACAATTATTAGCAAGTTTGTGATTTAGGTCTCTTACTTGAATAACCCAATGCTTGTCGGGTTCTTTGTAATCATTTGGCCAACCCACACTGTTCCAAAAGTTCCTAGAAGATTTACAGTTGACGAAGATATGTGTGATAGATTCTTCTTTCATTTTACATATTGGACACATCAGGTCAATGTTTATAGTAATGTGAGCTAGATAGGCTCTGCATGGCAGTCTATTATGAAGGCTTTTCCACATAATTTTTTTTTATTTTTTTTGGGCAGTTAGTTTCCATATCCATTCAAAATCAATGTCACTTGTTTTACGCGACTCAATTAGGTCATAGCAAGACTTAGTGGTAAAAAGGCCTTTGTTGTGTTTTGACCAAATATAATGTTCCATTGCGAACCCTTTATGCAAACCCTAACCTTAGAGACATATTGTCTAATTTCTTCCGGGATTGTTATAGATAATTTTGAGAAAGTCCAATTATGGTTGTTATGGCTATTTCTAATTTTTAGAGCTTGGTCACTTACTGATAGTGGGCCCTCTACGAGGCTTCGAAGGTTATTGTAACGACCCGACCAATTATTTTGAGATCTAATGCGTTGTTTGGAGGTTTGAGGCCATGTTCAACTTCATTTCAGGTATTATGACTTGTAGGTGTGGTCGGAATTGAATTACCGGAAGTCCGGAGTTGAATTGGAAAGAAAATTCTCATTTCGGAAGCCTTAAGTTGGAAGAATTGGCTAAGATTGTATTTTTGAGTAAAGACCTTAGAATTAGGATTTTAATATTCCAGCGGGTTCGTATGATGATTTCGGACTTGGGCGTAGGTTCAGATCGGATTTTGGATGACCCGGGAGCTTTTCGACGCATATTCTGGAAGTTAGCATTTTAGTAGAATTTCATAAATCTGGGTTGAAGTGTATTTCAGTGATATTGATATCCGTTTGAGATTTCGAGTCTGGGAATAGCTATGTATGCTGATTCTGGTGTTGGGAGCGCAATCAGAAGTAAATTCGGAGGTCCGTAGGTCATTTTGGAGTCATTTGGCTAAAGTTAGAAATTTGAGGGTTTTAAAAAATCCAACCGGAAGCGGAAATTTTGATATCAGGGTCGGATTCCGATTCAAAAAGTTGGAGCAGGTCCATAATGTTGAATGTGACTTGTGTGCAAAATTTGGGGTCAATCGGACGTGGTTTGACAGGTTTCGTCATCGAATGTTGAAGTTTGAAGTTTGAAGTTCTAAGTTCTTCAAGTTTGAATTGGGGTGAAATTCATGATTTCAACGTTGTTTGATGTGATTTGAGGCCTTGAGCGGGTCCGCATTATGTTTTGGAAGTGGTTGGTATGATTGGACGGGGTCTCAGGGGTCCCGGGTGGATTCCGGGTGGTTAATGGATCGAGTTTGGACTTGGGAGGAGAGATGAGGCAACTGTTATCTGGTGCGATCGCACTTGCGCAAAAGGGGCCGCAAGTGCGAGTTCGGGGGTGAGAACCCAGTGGTTGCAGGTGCGGTGGGTGAAGAAAATCTTGGGAGCGCGGGTGCGAGGGTGTGTCATCACCTGCGAAGGCGTAGATGCGTAAAATGAGGCACAAGTGCGGATCCGTGCCGGGCAAGGGGAGTGCGCAGGTGTGAGGTTTGGGCCGCACTTGTGAGGCCGCAGGTGCGGCGGTTTGACCGCAGGTGCGGAGGTCGGGTCTGGGCAGTGTGTTGTTTTAAAAGCGGGATTTGACCACTTTCTTTATTTTCTCTTGGCTTGGGCGATTATTGGAGGGTTTGAAGAGGGGGTTTCATCATATATGGCAAGGTAAGCTATCCCCACCCACCTTGAGTTAAATACATTGATTATGTATAGATTTTTAACATGGAAATTTGTGAAAACTTGGGGTTTTGGTAGAAAACCTAAAAAATTTATATTTTTGGATTTTGACCACGAATTTGGGCATGAAAGTGAGGGTGAATTATATATTTGAGTTAGTGAAGCTATGGGTAAAGTTTATCTTCGGAAAATTTTGGAATCTGGGCACGTGGGCCCGAGGGTGATTTTATTGAATTTTCTAGCGGAGTTGGGAATTTATATAATTTGAAAGATTATAAGTATTAGAGTAAATTTTCATTGGTTTGCCGTTATTTGGATAGTTTTGGGGTGTTGTGCATCTATTTGAGTCATCGAAAGGGCTTGGAAGTCGGTTATGAATCTTCGGACCGAGGTAAGTCTCCTTTCTAACCTTGTAAGAGGGAATTGAACCCATAGGTGAAATAATTAAATATGTGCTACTATGTGTGGGGGCTACTTACGTACGAGGTGACGAGAGTCCGTGCGTAGCTACTATTATGCTTATGTCTGGGTAGTCTAGGACCCAAAAACATGTTTTATTTCCCGTACTTGTAACTTTACTGATAAATTTAAATATTTTTAAACCTTAACGATCTTGGCAGACGAATTTATAGAAAAGATTTAAATATTATCTTCGTGACCATTAAAAGAGAAATTGTCATTTTCTTGGGTACTTATTTTCCCGATGTAGTCGGGGTGGACTGTTTGAATGTGTATGATTATGTGTGACCGCTTCGCAATTTATATTCTGCGAGCGGGGTAATTTCTTCCACTACTCTCATGGGAGCGGGCCGTACGCCACGGCAGGTTAATAGATGTATCTATGGTTCGCACCGTTCGACCCTTCGGCAGTGCACAATTTACATTTATGTTGGTTCGGGCCGTTCGACCCTCTGCATTTCATGCGCATGATATTTGCTGGATACCATCTATGATTTGAACTGTATAATTGCCTTAAGATATGAGGTTTTAGCCGAGATGACGGAAACTGGGATTTATAACTTATGGAAGAAGTTGTCCTTTCCTGATGTTATATGTTACTTGATAATAACATCCATGTTTGACATCACACTTGATTATATTAATTTGACCTCTAGTAAGTGTCAAAGTCGACCTCTCGTCACTACCTCTTTGAGGTTAGGCGGGATACTTACTGGGTACATGTTGTTTTCGCACTCATGCTACACTTGCTGTGCATTTTGTTGCACAGGTACATGTATATCTAGTGGCCCCGCTTGGCACCGTGGCATGGCTGATATGGGGACTTAGGTGAGCTGCATCTCTCGAGACGACCCGCAGCCATCAGAGTCTCCTTCAGAGTATTGAGTTTTACTTTCTTTACTGTCCCATTTGTATTCTGGATGGTTATTATATTTCATTTGATTTTTCTTAGAAATTGCTCATGCACTTGTGACACCGGGTTCTGGGATGACTTTGAGATGTATTAGTTAATTAAATTGTTAAAACATCGTCATTTGCTCAGTAAATTTTATTTATTTTCATATAATGAAATGAAAAGTAACGATTTCAAAATACTAAAATAAGAATTTTAATTATCTATTGAGTGTTGGCTTGCCTGACAATGGTGTCCGGCGCCATCACGACCTTAGCGGATTTTGGGTCGTGACAACGTGGTATCAGAGCACTAGGTTACCTTAGGTTTCACGAGTCATGAGCAAGTCTAGTAGAGTCTTGCAGATCGGTACGGAGACGTCTGTACTTATCTTCGATAGGCTACAGGGCTGTTAGGAGTACTTCACTTCTTGATTTTTTATCGTGCGATTTGATTCCTTTGAGGCTTATGCCTACGTTTCTTCTTACTCAATCTTACACGATGCGAAGCGCTTGTATCGAATCGGGAATTTGAGGAATTGTAATGGTACTACAGATATGGTGGGTGATATTTTTCCATGCATAGTTGGTTGGGGCTATTGTCGTTGCTCTGCGGGAGGATATTATGTTGTTTTAGCTCAGTAGTTGTGTTTATGAGAGCTTTGAGGCTATGCTCAGGTTGTTATGATGCTTATGATTAGTTATCGCACGATATTGATATGATGATAGGATGCTTGCCCATATGTCGGGGAAATGAATGACTTGATAGGTGTTCTACTCGGAGCGTGATTCTGAGATTTCAGTATTTTATTTCCGGCGGAGGAAAGACAATGGGACTATAAATGATCAGTTTCGGGTTGATAGAGTAATGAGACTAGGTGTTTTCAAGTGAGGTGGAATTTTCATCTGTGATGTGGTATCATTGTCTTTGACCGAATAGAGTGTGTTAAGTTCGCCGGTCTATGGTTTCTTCGGTTGCATTGGGTCGGAGTATTGTGAAGTAGTATTGAAGGAGCGGCTATCAGAGATCACGGTGTGCGGTGGTTCAGTATTGAATAGGTATTTCTAACGTCGATGGCTCGAGAAGGGGGATCTATGGAAAGGGTTGAGGTTGGTAGTGATCAATCGGTTCGAATGATGCGGACATGGATATTGATGTAAGACTGCATCTGAGCAGGAAAAGATGAGGAAGGACATGTGAGAAGTGTCTGGTGACGGGTAAATTTCTAGAAGGCCAGGGTAAGAAGCGGAAGTCGAGCAGTTGCTTAGAGGGGGAGTTTGACCAAAGTGGGAGAGCGGAAGCATAACATATGAGTCATGTGGTAAGATAAATGCATATCTTAAGAAGAAGTTTGGAGTGATTTGAGAATTTTATTGGACGGTGATTGGGTCCACGGGCTTAATTGAAATGTTGGCTACTACGACAGGAGGATGAATACAACGAAAAGGAGTTGTTCTATATGAAGAAGGATGCAATGCAACTTTGAAAGATATGGCCGCACATTTAGTAGATTTCCATAAGGAACAGACGGACTGGTAAATATGGTGAATGAGAATAGGCTTAGGTTGGGGTATTGATGTCGTGGAGATTGTGCGGTGCAGCGTCGTTGGAAGGTGTCAGTTGGTAATTTTTGCGGGTGGGTTATCTTGTGTGAGCAGGTCAGTGGTTGCGTGGTTGGTGGAGTTTCTGCGAAGGACTTTACTGACTATTCAGTAAGAGGTCGAATATGAGAATATGTTTAATGACTCAGAGTGCTTGTGAAATGCTGACAGAAGGATTTCAAGGAATTTGGCGAGTTGGTGGTGCAAAAATCATGTCAGCAACGAAGAAAGAATCTTGGTGGGTTCTAGAGTTGTGTGATAGTAGGTTCAAGCTAAGTGGGAGAGTCACACCGCCTACGATTGGGTTGCATGGTTATATACTAGCAAAAATTCTGGTTATCGGCATATTAGTGGGTTATTACAGCTAAGGGAAGAAGACATGAGTGGTAATTGAGCATAGGATGTGTTAAATGTGTGCAAAGGTTGGCCTTATTGAATCGGGTTTAGGCTTTGGAAAGATTCATGATTTGGGCTTAGTACAGCGGTAATTTCCAAGGAAAGTGATTCAGTCGGGTGCTTATTCAATATGGGTGTTCAGGTGCCAGCAAAGCCGTGGAGTGGATTATGCTCGGGACCCAGCCAAAGTGGGTGACTCTCAACAAAGGTCCTAGTAAATTCGAAGGTCAGAATGTGGTGTCTAAGGATTTCAAGCCCACAGTATGGTTAAGAATCGAGTTTTTGCAGTGAAATAATGGGAAAGAGAAAAATGATTGGAGTGTTCTACGTTATCTTCGGCGTGCAGAGTAGCATTTGGGTTCATAGAAGGAAGAAATGACTTCTGGTTCATAGAAGGGTTATCAGAATGGGTATGCCAGTCGAAGATGTGAATGTGCGTGCAAGGAGAGCATGAAACGGTTCATGGGTCTGGAGAAAAAGTAGTCTCGTGGAATGGAATCACTCGAGGTGAGTGCGAATTAAGTTGCTATGTGTTGATTTGGAGTTATCATCATCCCTAAGGTGAGTGCGAATTGGATTATGTATAAGATGGGTCATGTTATATGATCTTATGAAAGGTTTAATCAAACCTCACTGCGGTATTGTGGCGGTGTTAACGTATGGGCATTGTGAGTTATTGTTCATCTTGATCTATGGCTTGAGAAAAGTGGGGAAAGTCTGTTGTTGATAAGTTGAGTGCGCGGCTAAGTGTCGTATCAGTTTCAGTTGGAGGTATACGGGTGAATCAGTTATGTCCTGCAGAAGTGGAGTTGGAAATGACACGAGTAATCAAAATTTGGAAAAGGTAGATTGTTAGCCATGGTGGAATTTGCATATTAGTGGCAGTGATCAGCTTCTTCAGTGTGATTAGTTATGCATATGATTGGTGACGGTGCATGCGAGTGCCCGATGGCCGCCGTAATTGATTTAATTAGAGGCATCCAAGTACTATGGTCTGTTATGTGTAGGTGGATCTCGGAAGGATTATGGTGGTATAGGCTATTACTTGAGGATTTGCATATTTTGTGATTATGAGAATTCACTTGTGTGATGTTATGGTTCTCGTGAAGTGAGTTAAGTAAAAGATTTTTATATGATGAAGTGTTTTCCATAATAGTGGTCCAGGAGGTATGATGAAATTCTTGTGCTATCGCATACTGGCATGTTAGGTGCAGTGAGAGGTACGAAATTTGAAAGTAAGGATCAAGGTTGCGGTTCGGTGTGGACCAGGATGTCACGAGCTCGGATGAGCAAGGAAAGGGATTTGGATGTTTAGAGTAAGCTGGTATTGTCTTCAGCATCACCTGAGATCGGTTGTTGTGTAATTGGCTTTGCGTTCTGGTTGCAGATTTCTTGGTGGGATTTACAACATTAGTGTGGTCGGTAGTGTGGATGTGCAGACTCGTTACCTTGTGTGGAAGGTTGTGGGAGCGTGACCACGGGAATATTGTATGAGTGTGACATGTAGTCACTTGATTGATTGAAGGTTTGAACCAAGTATGAAGGATGTGGTAAGATGGTTTGTTTGAGAGTTTATGCCTGAAGGGCGCTCGGTTCATTTGGTTGTGGATTGTGGGAGTCTGCTCCGGCTATGACGGTTGTTCTTGCGCGTTATGAGAATAAGTGAGTTATTATGGACCCAGGTAAGGCTATTAGCCTAGTTCGATGCGATCCGAATCAACTTGAGATCTGTGGAGGGATTTAAATATGATTTTGGGCTCCATATGAGTCAGATGTGTTCATTTCAGTATAACGCTTCTTATGGATGGGTATTAGAACATTAGATGTTGTTCCATCTTCTTCCATTTCATGTAATATTATGATTGTGCCGTGTGTGTTGTGAAACGGCTTGATAATTTCTTATGTGTTGAGGTTCCGCGTAGTGATGATGTTATGTGAGCAGGATAGCTCTTGAGATTCAGAGTATANATATATATATATATATATCGTACCTCAGTTGTGCTTGAGTCTTGTAGCGTATGGCTCTATCAGTATCCCCAGGATGGTATTATGCACTTAGAGTGCTTGTGACCGATATTCAATATTGAGCAATTCAGCTCGGTGTGTATCTCCTTATGTGATTTTATGATTGGATCGGGTGGCACGCCGCCACGGGTATGTTGTTTGGATCAGGTTACATGCCACAACAGTGTGATGTTGAGTACGGTTTTCTAAATTCTATTTTGTGTGTCTTACTTCTTATTTTCTGAGGAAAGTTCATAATAGTTGCGTGAGTTGAGTAGTCCTTTCCTGAGTCATTTATTTACGTATCGCATTCGAGTTGTGTCCTATTAGCGCATTGTGGCATCATGTGAGACTGTTGGTCATGTCTGGGGTGATTTGTTGCCTGAGCAGTTCATACTGGGTGAGACGCGATTATTGGATCAGGGATCAGTGCGATAAGATTATGTGAAGTATATTAAAGAACAAATACCATTATTTAGTTCATAATGAAGTGATGATTCTAGTCAGGAGCAGAGGTGCAATGATTTGTTGACTCTGCAGTTGGTTATGAACTTCTACTCATCTCCTCCGTTGAGGTGGTATCTTAAGCGTTATAGAAAGACTTTTATATATATATATATATATATATATATATATATATATATATGTGTGTGTCATGAGGTGCGTTAGGAGCATCAAATTCGTGGAATATTGGCTATTAAGATGAGGAAGTGTCATTATGGTTAGATGATGAATTATGCGGTGTAGAGTGCTAATTCAGCAAATGCAGACAATCATGTTCTCGTACCTCGTGTGGTGATTGAGATGGTGTTCATATATTGGAAACAATAGGCAACATGTTGCGGCGTGCAACCCGATCCCATGATATCCTCACAATACAAGCCTTCGGCCTCACTCAGTCAAAAACCTCTCAAGCCACTCGGGCTATCAATAAAACATGGTGCTTAGCCCAAAATATCATTTTTATGCATCAAATGGGGTAATTAAGACTGAATTTCAAAATCAGTAAAACATAGCATGACTGAGTACAAATCTTAAATCAACACAGTGAGGAAATAGCAGTAAAAAATCCCCTAAGGGTCCGAATAACTTGGCATTCAGCCCAAATATGGCATTCAGCCCAAAACATAGTAATATTTCTAAAACACAAAATATCATATAGTTTCCAGTCAAATACATAACTTAATAGTTGCTACGGGACGGACCAAGTCACAAATCCCCAACGGTGCACACCACACGCTCGTCATCTAGCATGTGAGCCACTTAAAAGTAGTGAAACGATCTGAAATGCGGGGTTTCATACCTTCAGGACAAGATTTACAATCATTACTTACCTCGATCCGAGCGAGAATCTACCCTGCGATGCCCTTGCCGCTCGACTCGGCCTCAAATCGCCCTGAATCTATTCAAAATCAAGTCTGATGCATTCCTCTTGAGAATGAAGAAGAAGTTTTCATAACATCAATATATTCTAAAGGAACAAAACCCATGCGAAAATAATAATATTACATAAAAAATCCCGAAATTGGCCAAACCCGAACCCCGGGCCCATGTCTCGGAATCCGATAAAAATTACATCACCGGAATCCTTATCCTCTCACGAGTCCATGCATACCAAATTCATCAAAAACTAACCTTGTTTTACCCCTCAATCACCCAATTCTTAGTCTCAAATTCCAAGCCCTAATTTCCCAATTTTTCACCCTTAAGTCTCAGAATTTCATGCTTAATCAGTCAAAATCTACCATAGAATCAAGTTTTAGGTTCAAGAATATTACCTCAAAGAGATTCCCCTTGAATCCCTCTTCAAATTGCTCCCAAAGATCCAAACTCGTATGAAAATAATGAAGAATGGCTAAAATTCGCGAAGGCAAGAATTTATATGATCTGCCCTAGGGGTTCCGCATCTGCGGCCCAAATATTGCATCTGCGGTTCCGTATTTGCGACCAAATGTTCGCATCTGCGGACTTCACTTAAGGCTCCCAAGTTTGCACATGCGATCTATCCTCCGCAGTACGCACCTGCGACACCAAAATCGCACCTGCGATGACCACACCTGCGATCACCCTTCCGCAGGTGCAGAAAATCAGAAGGGTTACACCAGCAGCCCTTTTGCTGCATTTTCCAACTTTCAACTTCCGTTAGCCATCCGAAATCAATCCTGAGCCCCTCGGGGCTTCAAACAAATATACCAACACCTCATATAACATTACCTGAACTTAGTCGAACCCTCGGAACACTCAAAACAACATCAAAACACCCAATCAACTCAAAATTCAAGGCTAAGGATTTCTAAACTTCCGAAATTTGCCAACGATGCTGAAACCAACCAAACCACGTCCGAATGACCTGACATTTTGCACACACATCACAAACTACATTAAGAACCCACTCCAACTTCTGGAATTCCATTCCGATCCCGATAGCTAATTTTCAACTGCCGACCGGAAATCGCCAAAAATCCAATTTCACCAATTCAAGCCTAATTCTACCACAGACCTCCGAATAACATTCCAAACATGCTTCTAAGTCCCAAATCACCAAACGAAGCTATCTGAACCATAAAAAACCAAATTTCGAGATCATTTACCTATAAGTCAACTTTCAGTTTAGTTTTCCAACTAAATAACCAGCTTAAGAGACTAAGTGTCTCATTTGTCTCCACAATCACTCCGAACCCGAGCCAACCAACCTAACACAACATAAAAGAGCTGAACCACACATAGTTAAGAAGAAACGGGGGAAACAAAGCTAAAAATCTCGGAACGACCGATCGGGTCGTTACATTCTCCCCCTCTTAAACAAACGTTCGTCCTCGAACGAGTCTAGAAACATACCTGGAGTCTCAAATAGGTGTGGATATCTGCTCTGCATCTCCCGCTTGGTCTCCCAGGTGGATTCCTCCACCGGCTGCCCTCTCCACTGCACCTTAGCTGAAGCTATATCCTTTGACCTCAACCTTCGGACCTGTCAACCTAAAATAGCCACTGGGTCCACATCATAAGTCATATCATCCTCTAGATGAACCGTGATGAAGTACGAAACATGGGATGGGTCACCAACATACTTCCGAAGCATGGAAACATGAAACACCGGATGCGCACTCAACAAGCTGGGTGGCCAAGCAAGTCTATAAGCCACCTCCCCTACTCTCTGAAGCACCTCAAAAGCTCCAGTGAACCGGGGGCTCAACTTTCCCCTCTTCCCAAAACGCATAGCACCCTTCATGGGCGATACCTTCAGCAGAACCTTCTCCCCAACCATGAAATATACATCACAGACCTTCCTGTCCACATAACTCTTCTGCCGAGACTGCGTCGTGCGAAACCGCTCCTGAATCAACTTCACCTTATCTAAAGCATCCTGCACCAAATCTATACCCAAGATTCTACCCTCACCCAACTCAAACCATCGGAGATCTACACCTCTTCCCATATAAAGCCTCATACGGAGCCATCTCAATACTCGACTGATAAATATTATTATATGCAAACTCCGCGAGTGGAAGAAACTGGTCCCATGAACCCCGAAAATCAATGACATAAGCGCGCAACATGTCCTCCAATATCTGAATAGTGCGCTCGGACTGCCCGTCCGTCTGAGGATGAAAAGTTGTGCTCAACTCAACCTGAGTACCCAACTCTCTCTGCACGACCCTCTAAAACTGTGATGTGAACTGATTACCTCTTTCAGAAATGATGGAAACAGGAACGCCATGCAACCGAACAATCTCCCGGATATAAATCTCAGCTAACCGCTCCGAAGAGTAGGTAGTATTAACAAGAATGAAGTGTGCAGACTTGGTCAGCCGATCCACAATAACCCAAATAGCATCAAACTTCCTTGAAGTCCGTAGGAGCCCAACTACAAAGTCCACGGTGATCTGCTCCCACTTCCACTCCGGAATATCCAACCTCTGATTCCACCTGGTCTCTGGTGCTCATACTTGACCTGCTGGAAGTTGAGACACCGAGTTATAAATCTAATAATATCTTTTTTCATCCGCCTCTACCAATAATGCTATCTCAGATCCTAATACATCTTCGCGGCACCCGGATGGATGGAATACTGCGAGCTTTGGGCCTCCTCAAGAATCAACTCCCGAAGCCCATCTATATTAGGCACACATATCCGACCCTGCATCCTCAGCACACCATCATCACCAATAGCTACATCCCTGGAATCACCTCGCCGGACTGGTGCTCTTTGATACGGTCATAAAGAGAAGACCTGGAGACTACGCAAGCCAATACCCGAATGGGCTCCAATATATCCAACCTCACTGGCCCCCTAAGTCCTGAACATCAAGTGCTAATGGTCTCTCTGCTGCTGGAAGGTACGCTAAGCTCCCCAAACTCTCTGCTCGGCGACTCAAGGCATCAGCCACTACATTGGCCTTCCCCGGATGGTATAGAATAGTGATATCATAGTCCTTGAGAAGCTCCAACCATCTCCGCTGATACAAATTCAGATTCTTCTGCTTAAACAAATGTTGCGGACTAAGGTGGTCAGTAAAAACCTCAGTATGAACCCCATAGAAATAATGATGCCAAATCTTCAAGGCGTGAAAAATGGCTACTAACTCAAGATCATGCACTGGATAATTCTTCTCATGAGTCTTCAACTGGCGTGAGGCGTAGGCAATCACCCTACCCTCCTACATTAATACACAACCAATGCCTATCCTCGAGGCATCACAATACACGGTATAAGAACCTGAATCTGATGGCAATACTAATATTGGAGTGTGGTCAAAGCTGCCTTGAGCTTTTGAAATCTCTCCTCGCACTCGTTTGACCACCTGAACGGAGCACCCTTCTGGGTCAATTTGGTCAAGGGCAAAGCAATAGGAGAAAACCCCTCCACAAAGCGATGGTAATATCCCGCCAAACCAAGGAAGCTCCTAATCTATGTAGCTGAGGATGGTCTGGGCCAACTCTGCACCGACTCTATCTTCTTCAGATCTACCTGAATACCCTCACTGGACACCATGTTCCCCAAGAAAGCTATTGATCCAAGCCATAACTCACACTTGGAGAATTTCGCATAAAACTTCTCCTCCCTCAATCTCTACAATACAACTCTCAAATGCTGAGCATGCTCCTCCTAGTTACGAGAGTACACCAGGATGTCATCAGTGAACACAATAATGAAGGAATCCAAGTATGGCTGAAATACACTGTTCATCAAATGCATGAACGTTGTTGGGGCATTGGTCAGCCCAAAAGACATCACCAAAAACTCATAATGGCCATAACGGGTCCTGAAAATCGTCTTGGGAATATCGGAATCCTAAATCTTCAGCTGATGATACCCAGATCTCAAATCAATCTTAGAGAACACCCTAGCTCCCTGAAGGTGGTCAAATAAATCATCACTACGAGGCAAGGGATACTTATTCTTGACTGTAACCTTGTTCAACTGACTGTAGTCAATACACATTCTCATGGAACCATCCTTCTTTTTCACAAACAACACCGGTGCGCCCCAAGGTGACACACTAGGGCGAATAAACCCCTAGTCCAGGAGTTCCTGAAGCTGCTCTTTCAACTCCGCCGGTGCCATACGATACGGTAGAATAGAAATAGGCTGAGTGCCTGGCACCAAATCAATACCAAAATCAATATCCCTGTCGGGCGGCATGCCTGTTAGGTCTGCAGGGAACACGTCCGGAAAATCACGGACCATAGGAACAAAATCGCTAGTGGGAGTCTCAGCACTGACATCCCTTACAAAAGCCAAATAAGATAGACACCCTTTCCCCACCATACACTGAGCCTTCAGGTATGAAATCATCCTACTTGGCACATAATCAATAGAATCTATCCACTCAACCCTCAGAAATCCCAGCATCGCTAAGGCCACGGTCTTAGTGTGAAAATCTAGAACAGCATGAGACGGAGATAGCCAATCCATGCCCAATATCACATCAAAGTCAACTATGCTAAGTAATAACAGATCTACTCGGGTCTCCAGACCCCCAATAAATACCAGACATGACTGATACACGCGGTCCACAACAATAGTATCGCCCACCAGAGTCGTCACATGAACATATTTAACTAAAGACTCACGGGGCATATCCAGAAAATGAGCAAAATATGAAGAAACATAGGAATACATGGATCCAAGATCAAATAAGACTGAAGCATCTCTGTGACAAACTGAAACAATATGTGTAATCACTGCATCTAAGGCCATAGCATCTGGTCTAGTTGGAAGTGCATAAAAACGAGCCTGACCTCCACCTGATTAACCTCCCCCTCTAGGGCGGCCTCTAGCTGCCTGACCCCCACCCCTAGCTGGCTGGGCGGGTGGTGATGTAACTGGAGCTGAAGTCAAGGGCTGGCCCATCTGCTGAGATGGACCACCATGAAGACGAAGACACTGCCTCCACACGTGCCCAAACTCTCCACACTCAAAACAACTCCCTGGTGCTGGAGACGGGGACTGAAAGGAACCCCTAGCACCAGGATAACCACTAGAAGAACCAGGCATAGATTAACCCTGAACTGATGGTGCACGAGATGAACTCTAGGACGGAAGGGCACTGAATGATGAGCGGCCCGGATGAGAACTACGGGGACCATGCCCCGATGATGCACCACTATAAGTTGGGCGAGCTGGCTGAGCAGTCCTAAATGGGCGGCCTCTACTATGCTGAAACTGACATCTAGAGGGAACACTACCAACGCTACCAGATCCCCGAGGCCTCTTGGCCTCCCTCTCATCTCGCTCTTGGCGACGAACTGACTCGATCTCACGGGCAATATCAACAACCTTCTCAAAAGTAGCACCCGATAACCTCTCTCTGGTCATAAGAATATGGAGTTGATATGTGAGGCCATCCACGAACCTCTTGACCCTCTCTCTCTCTGTAGTAACCAACCAAATAGCATGATGGGCTAGCTCAGAAAATCTCATATCATACTGCATCACAGTCATATCATCCTGACTCAGCTGCTCAAACTGCCTGCGCATCTGCTCTCTGCGGGACTGTGGGACATACTTCTCTAGGAAGAGAGTGAAAAACTGCTGCCAGGTAATGGGCGCTGCACCAATAGGCCTACACCTCTCATAAGCCTCCCACCAAGTAAAAGCAGATCTTGAAAACTAGAAAGTATTGAACGAGACCCCACTGGTCTCCAATATACCCGATGGACGAAGCATCCTCTGACACTTGTCCAAGAAACCCTGGGCATCCTCGCCCTCAACACCACTGAAAGTCGTAGGCTGAAGTCTACCAAACCTCTCCAATATACGCTGCTCGTCATCAGGCATGACTGGAATCACATACTCATGAGCAGGTGCAACCGGATGAGCTGGAGGTTCCTCCGGTGTCTGAAGTCCCTGAATAACCTGCTCAGGTGTACAGGCAACAGGAGTCTAAGTGCCTTCCCCGGCCTTAGAAGTAGCTACTATAGTAGAAATAACGACCGCCAGTGCACGACTGGTGCACACGGTCAAAATCTGAGCCAAGGTCTCCTCAAGAACCGGAATAACAATAGGCGCTGACGGTTCCTGGGCCGGTCCCGCTGGAACATCTACGGTTGGGACCTGATCTGGAATAACAAGTGGGTCTACGGGTACTGCCCCGGCTGCTGCGCGGGCTGCACCTCTACCTCTACCACGTCCTAGACCGCGGCCTCAACCACCCGTAAGTCCCACTGGTGGCTGATCGCCCTACCCGGTAGCACGTGTCCTCACCATCTGTGAGAGAATGAAACAATAGAAGTTTAGTTACCAGAATCAACAGATTCGCATGACAAGAATTCAAGAATGTGAGATTTTTCTTAAGGGTCTGCAGCCTCTCGAAAATAAGTATAGACGTCTCCGTACCGATACACAAGACTCTACTAAGCCTGCTCATGACTGGTGAGTCCTATGTAATCTAGGCTCTTATACCAAATTTTCACGACCCCAAAACCACCCTGGCCATGATGGCGCCTATCGCGATACTAGGCTAGCCAATTCACTACTTATAGCATAAAGAAACCTTTCATTCAAAACATTACTAATCCGATATTTCATAAAAATTTCCGTTAATGCATTTCAACACAAGCAAGGATATACTAAACATTAAATACAACCCCAACATCCCGGAGTCACTAGTCATGAGCGATTAAAATAAATACACGCCTGATACTGTCTATTTAATACATGCTAAGTCTGAGGAAATAAATGCTATAAAGGTAGGAAGGAGAAAAAAACAAGGTTGTGGGCGTCGTGCAGCTACCTCGTGAATCTCCAAAACACTCTGAGACAGGAAAGGCCAACTCTCACTCTGATGCCCTGGCACCTGAATTTGCACACAAGGTGCAGGGAGTAATGTGAGTATGCCAACTCAGTATGTAATAAATGTAAATAAAGACTGAGCAGTAAGAAACACGTAAATACACGTCATAAATTCACAGTATGTACAATCTTTCTTTCCAACAGTACATATATGTCCAATCATCACGCTTAAAAGTCAATTTTAGTAAAAGTCTTTTGAGAATATTTTTCCAACAGTTTCAATAGAATTTCAAGAAATTGAGAGTAAATGTGATGAAAATAAGAAGTAGCCTCTCAGGAAAAACATGTATCATAAACCGCCCCTCAGGCGTATCATCACTCAGAATCAGCCCCTCGGGCTACCTCACAATCACTCATAATCAGCCCCTCAAGCAACCTAACAGCCAATCATTGCCTCCCCCATCACTCGTCACTCGACATTCACACTCAGTAGGTACCTGCGCTCACTGGGGGTGTACAGACTCCGAAGGGGCTCCTACATCCCAAGCGCTATAACAAGCCATCTCGTAGCATAAACAATCAGGCCCTCGGCCTCTCATATATCATAAACCAATACAACATGCAGCAGCGCACAGCCCGATCCCATGATATCGTCACAACATAGGACCTCGGCTTCACTCAGTCAAAAACCTCTAATGCCACTCAGGCTATCAATAAAACAAGGTGCTCAGCCCAAAATATCATTTTTTATGCATCAAATGGAGTAATTAAGACTGAGTTTCGAAGTCAATAAAACATAGCATGACTGAGTACAAACATCAATATACGCTAAAGGAAAAAACCCATGTGAAAATAATCAAATTACAACAAAAATCCCGAAATTGGCCAAACCCGACCCCTAGGCCCATGTCTCGAAATTTGATAAAAATCACATCACCGGAATCCTTATCCTCTCACGAGTCCATACATACCAAATTCATCAAAAACTAACCTCGTTTGACCCCTCAATCACCCAATTCTTCGTCTCAAATTCCAAGCCTTAATTTCCCAGTTTTCACCCTTAAGCCTCACAATTTCATGCTTAATCAGTCAAAATCTACCATAGAATCAAGTTTTAGGTTCAAGAATATTACCTCAAAGTGATTCCCCTTGAATCCCTCTTCAAACTGCTCCCAAAAGCTCCAAACCCGTATGAAAATAATGAAGAATGGCTAAAATTCACGAAAGCAAGAATTTATATGATTTGCCCCAGGGGTTCCACATTTGCGGTCCAAATACCCCATCTGCGGTCCCGCATTTGCGACCAAATGTGCGCATATGTGGACTTCACTTAAGGCTCCTAAGTTCGCACCTGCTATCTACCCTCTTCACCTGCGGCCAGCAAGTGCGACTCTCCTTCCGCTTCTGTGATGGACCCAAGCCTGCCAAACTCCGCACATGTGAAATCAAAACCACACCTGCGATCACCCTTCTGCAGATGCGGAAAACCAGAAGGGTTACACCAACAACCCTTTTGCTGCATTTTCCGACTTTCAACTTCTATTAGCCATTTGAAATCAATCTCGAGCCCATCGGGGCTTCAACCAAATAGAAAACCACCTCATATAAAATCTCCCGGACTTAGTCAAACCCTTATAACACTCAAAACAACATCAAAACACCCAATCAACTCGAAATTCAAGCATAAGGATTTCTAAACTTCCGAAATTCGCCAACGATGCCGAAACCAACCAAACCACATCTGAATGACCTGAAATTTTGCGCGCACATCAAAAACGACATTACAAACCTACTCAACTTCCAGAATTCCATTCCGACCCTGATTGCTATTTTTTCACAACCGGCCGAAAATCGCCAAAATCCAATTTCGCCAATTCCAGCTTAATTCTACCACGGACCTCCGAGTAACATTCCGAACACGCTCCTAAGTCCCAAATCACCTAACAAAGCTATCCGAACCATAAAAACCCAAATTACGAGATCATTTACCTATAAGTCAACTTTCGATTGACTTTTCCAACTAAATAACCAACTTAAGAGACTAAGTGTCTCATTTGTCTCCACAATCACTCCGAACCCGAGCCAATCAACCCAACACAACATAAAAGAGATGAAGGACACATAATGAAGCAGAAACGGGGGGAAGGGACTTAAAACTCTCGGAACGACCGATCGGGTCGTTACATTGGGGATCCTAAATAGGTTCCAAAAGTGTTACTCTTATTAAGTCTCAGGCTAGTAGAGATGTCATGCACTGTGTTGGGGGGGGGGGAGGAATTGTTTGAGAAGATGATTTTTGATTTAGTAGTATTAATGCTTTGGCCGCACATGTTGCAAGAAAGATTGAGGCCAATTTTTATGGTTTAGCATGATTTATTGTTTGCTTTGGCCATCAGTGTTCTTCAAAAAATAAATTTGAGAATTTGGGGCTTTTCATTCCTAATTGAATAGGATCCCACTTGTGGATATCTACTTGACAGTTTATAAATCTATAAAATATCTCCATGCATAGAATAAAAATGTAGGGAGATATAGGGTCACTTTGCCTAATTCCCCGATTAGGTTCAAAAAAGTTTGTGTTTGAACTATTTACTAGAACCCCTATTGAGCTTGTAGTGATACATTTCATTAACAACTTGGTAAAATTTAGGGGGAAATTAAAGTATCTAAGGGTTCGATATATAAAGTTCCATTCAAGTCGATCGAAAGATTTTTCTAGATCGATTTTTAAAATTCGAAACTAACTCTTGAATAATGATTGCATTGTCAGAGGCTCTTCTGTGCTTCATAAAACTAGTTTGGAAGGGACTAATAATATTCTCTAGAAAAGGCTTTAGGCAATTTGCTAGTGTTTTGATAATTGTTTTGCAAATAGTATTGCAGAGGCTAATAGGCCTAAAAAGTTTTATGTTGTTTTCATTAGGAAATTTTGGGATCAGGCACATGTAGGTTTTATTAATGACACTTGGTATTTGTTGTGTGTTAAAGCTCTCATGGCATAGATTCTTCACAGAATGACCAATGGTATGCCAATATTTTTGGAAAAAAAAATGAATGAAGTCCATCCGGTCCAGGAGATTTATAAGGCTTAAAGGAGAAGATAGCTCTAGTAATTTCACTATCCATTAAGGGATTGTCTAGAGTGGTTAGATCATATTTATAATGACTATAGGGTCTAGTTTTAATATCATTCCAATCTGTGCTTATGTGCGAAGTAGTGAAAGCATCCCTAAAGTTATTACAAACATGGGACATGATTTAGTGTTGGTCATTTAGCCAGTTACCAGCCTCATCCTTAAAATAAGTAATTTTATTCATCCTCCTCCTGTTTGATGTAGTTATGTGAAAACTTTTTGTATTAGCATCACCTTCATTAAGCCGCATTACTCTAGACCTCAATTTCCAGTAGTCTTCCTCTATCTTAATAATATCATTAAAATCCTTTCTTAGGCTAACCTCTAGTGTTTGTAGAAAAACTCTATTTATGTAATTTCTAGAGTTTTGGATCCCTTGGAGTCTTGCTAAAATTTTCCTTTTTTTGGCAATTAAGTCCCCATAAGTATTGTCCTTCCACGACTTTATATTGGTAGCAAAACTCTTGCTAGCTTTACAGTACTCTATTCTGTTCCAATACTTTTAACTATATTTTGGAAGTCAGGGTGTCTACACCAATAGGTTTATTCTAAAGAGATGTTTATAGTCTTGTCTACTTCTAGGGATTAATTCTATTAATAGAGGATTATTGTCAGAGCATGTTTTAGGTAGATGGATTACTGAGCACTTAGAAAAAAATTCAAGACACTGTTCATTTCCTAAAACTTTGTCTAATCTCTCCATTATGAGCCCTTTATTATATTTTCTATGATTAGACCAGGTCTATTTGCATCCCTTATAGCCAATATCAATTAAATTACAGTTGTTCATTTTTGACCAAAGGAAATTTGTTCTATTACTGTTTATAGGTCTCCCACCAAACTTTTCATTAGATCCCATTATATCATTTAGGTCATCTCCTACCATCCACGGGCCTTTGTAGTTGTTATGAATATTTTCTAAATTATCTCACATAATATTCCTATTAGTCTTATCTGTGCTAGCATAATTTGAAGAAAAAAGCCAAAGTTTACGAATAGGAAGTACCTCAATTATTGCATGAATTTCATGGTTCCTGCGAACAAAGTTATGGATAGTGGCTACATTGTGGTTCCACATTACCAACATGCCTCCTGATTGGCCCTCTGCAGACACTTCTATCATCTCTGAGAACCCAAAGTTTCTCATTTGAGCATGATTAGCCATCCTAGTTTCCAAAAGAATGACCATGCATGGCCTGTGAGTGTCGACCATTTCTCTAAGGTTTATCCTAACTTCATCATTATTACCTCCTAATATTCCAAATAATGAAGTTAGTCGGACGATTCATGGCTAGGGTCAGATTCATGTTTGTTGGGTCCCCATTCTCCCTCCTTCCCTCTAAAAAGACAGGGTTCCTCCTGAGCGAGGGAACTAGAATGGCTCGATTGCCCACCGTTGGGTCCTCTGGAGGCCTAATGTCCATTGAGCACTTGTACAGTGCCAATGGGCAGTTGAGCACATGCCTCTTCTCTTTCATCTCCGTAAAGAGATATACTTTTACCTCGCCTATGTTTGAGAACTCCAAGATCTGTTCCATGCCTGGGATTAGGGGGTCTCATATTTCCTCCATGGGAGCCTCTTCTGCTTATGGCTCTTGCACCATCTGTGGTTGGTGCATCTGTGGTTGTTTCTCTATTGGTGGTTCTTGGTGTTTTTGGGATTGTTGAGGATTTTCCCAAGGCATGAAGATAGGGTTTAGGTGAGAGAGAGTTTCCGGAGGAAAGAATGGAATGTCCATGGCTAGGTTCTGTGGTTGCATAGGATTGAAGTGAGGTGGCATGTTCCACTGGTTCATCATTGCATGCATTAGATGGGGATTCAGTGATGGTGCCAAAGGATGCAAGATGTTCAGCCATACCTGATTCAGGTAATTGTTCATTGCGAGTCTCATTCCTTCGGATATCAACTGAGCTAGGTATTGGGTGTTGTGGAGGATGATTATTGTCTCCTGCCCATTTATTTGGACATTGAAAGAGACTGCATGACCCAGAAGTCCCACTTCCATCCAAGAAAGTGGTTGGTAATCTTAGGTTGGAGGAGGTTGGACTAAGATGATTTATGGATTCTCCAGTTGTGGGGGGAAATGGGTAGATTTTCCATGTTCTGGGCTCTGTGGTGTCTCATAATCTGGATTAATCTATGTCTTCTTCTCATTGTGGAAGGGATTCTTGGCATCTTATGGAAATATGTCGTGGTTTCTTATAGGGTTATTTTTAGTCATGTTTTTGTGTTCGCCAATGGGAGTATTGGAAGTTGGGCTAATGATTGGGTTTTCTATTTACATGTTGGTCACGCTCAACTATGTCTTATAAAAAGACTAAGCGGGCGTTGCAAATATAATCTGAGTATTTCGTCCAGAGTCGAATCCCACAGGGAATTAACCTATCAATTGTAGTTGTTAGACTCACTTGATTCTCCGTAATCAACTTCCCAAAGATTGAGAATAACAATTTGTTGGTATTTTTACTCACTAAACTGAATGAAATTAAGTAAACTACAAGATAACTAATACTGAGGTATAGACAAATGCAAGAAAGATCTAAGGTTATGGTTTACCCCGCTGATGAATTCCCATCTTGTATATTTCCTATTTTTTTGGCCTAATTATCTCTATGAATCATAAGCACTTTTGCTACCGTAAATCTCTCCCGAGCAATTACGATAATTTACTAGATGCACTCTCCCGATCTGCGCTAGCTAGATTTTATTATAGCTCACTTTAGATTGCACCCAAGGTATTGTTATCCCTAATCCAACCTTTAAACCCTCGGTTATGGATCCCTCCTATACTTTGGGAGTGGTGTTGTTAAACAACTACCTAAATATGCACTCTCTCCCGAGCAGATACATACTAAATAGGCACAGCTAATTGAGGGTCCTTCAATCAACTACAATAAGAATTTAGTTGAACAAATAGAGATTGAAACCAAGCAAACTATATTAATATAACAAGATGTTCATCCTCAACGGGTTCCACCAAAATCTTAGACTAAATAGATTAGCTACTCATAATTGTACTGAAAATAATAACAGAAGAATTCATCAACAATAACAAAAATACAAGGAAGAGAGATGAGATTTGATGCCCAATTGCCCTCCTTGCCTCTTGCCTTTACTTTTCTTGAACAAGACTCTAAACTTGATTAATTCTCTCTTTTGGGCGAGTTGAACCTTATATAGGTTAAGTGGAATTGTCCCGAGCTTCCAAGTTTACCCCTGAAAACTAACGTGTTCGCTTGGACTAGTGTGCCCGCGCTAGTCATCGCGCTAATGGCTAAACATTCTGCCTGGGATCGCTGGACTAGCGCGGTCGCGCTAAGACCGCTCTAGTGGACTTATAATCTGTCCCAGCAGTTTTTCTTCCTTCTTTTCACACGTTAAATACTCCAAGGGCCTTTCTCCTTCAATTTGGCTCCAAACACCATCCTAGGTCCTCATAAGCGCATTTAGCTCATGCGAAACATAAAATCAACAATTAGAACCATTTTATCATCATTTAGCACTCCTAAGACATTGAAGCATAATTAAGTTGGAGTAAAAAATATATACTAAACTACATGAATTTAGCCTATTATCAACACCCCACACTTAAATCATTGCTAGTCCTCGAGAAATCCACTATACTCTACAAAGGTCCTTTCATCAAGCATTTCCCTAATGTGTCACACCGCGAACATATTACAGGAGTTATACCTAGCAATGTAACATCCATGCCTCAAAGGTCGACTCTCACATGCCATGCAATATTCCTACTTTCTCAAAGTACTCTACACAGAGGTCAAGACTTACCTTTCCGTCATGAATCAAGTGCCCTCACATCACACACACGAGAGTATTCCATAAGAATAATATTAAGAATATGTAGGAAATCACATAGAAAGAATTCACTCACTCTCGGAAAGAACATTCATATGCCACAAAGATACACCACAGGCTTGCCCGTAGTGTAATACTCTACCAATTGAGCCCATTCAGTCTAAGATCAATTAGGTCTTCATTTGGTTGTAATGTAGGCTAAGGGACGGGTAGGATATATTTAGATATAGTGACTAACCTCCCTAAGCACTTTTAATACAATTACTTGAGCTTTCATATCATTCTTATGCCTGACCAGAATTTTCACCACACTTCTCTTTATATTTACCCGAAACTCCCTTAGGTGCAATTTTATCGAATAACCGCTTGTTAAGGACTGCATTTATTCATTGTCCTTTCTCTTCTTTTTCTTCAAGTGGCGCTTATTTTTTTTCACACATTTGCACCTTTCCTTCTATTTCCTTGATTTCACTCAAAAACCAAACCACCACCCCACACTTTGACTTTTACATAATCTCTAACAATTCAAGTGCTCATGGGAGGTACAGGGTTCAAACAGACAGGCCATTCAAACAATTGGGTAAGGTTTGTAATGTGGTTATCAAAGAAACAGGCTTATAAGCTCAAAGGGGTTAACTATGGTAAATTAAAATCAGGTGGATACACTCTTATGTCTGGCTTAACAAAGAAATGCCTATATCACTTCTAAGACTGAACAAACTACTATTTCGCTTTACAAACACACAGGGCAAGTTCTAGGCATCGAATGTGGACATAGAATACAATACGACATCTCGCACACATATGGCACATGACTCACTCCAGATTAGTTTATCAAGACACTCTCACCGAGCATTCAAGTCAGTTACAACATACAAATTTAAGGCATTACACAAGAGTCAACAAATGATCCTAGGCATCACACTCTAGGGTCTTTTGTCTTCGGGTGTGACAACGTTAAGGGATGATTTTTCTTATTTCAGCTCCGTCTCCAAAACACCTAACAAATAAACAAAACTAACTATACCCAGTTCAAGCTAAATCCTTGGAAAAGAACCACGGTCAAAAGAAAAACCAAGGGGGAATTTCTACAGTACCTAAAAAGAAAATAAAAAAATCTTTTTGGTGTTTTATTTGGACTAGCTTCCCTTAAGAAAACTGCCTAAGAAATCCGTCATCAGGAAGAGTCCACTCTATAATCTATTTTTTTTTGTGGTCGACTTAGACCCTCAAGAACCCCGTCGAAAGGGATCCGTCGTCGGGCCAAGACGACTTAATTAATTACACTACTATTTACAATCACAACACAAAAGCAAAAACAACTCAAAAGAAAATAATGAAAACAACTAACAATTTGTCCCTGGGTCCAGATGACAAGCACGACCCAAGGCTCAGAGCCAACCCATGATTTTCTTTTCAGATTTCTTCTGCTAGGTAGCTACAACATCAACTCGCGCACCCATGTCTGTGACTGAAGTGCGCAGTTCCACTATTTCCTGCTCTAGGTGGTCTGGCCTATAACTCCGACGGGCTCTAGACGGGCCCTCCACCTCCACAGCCTGCGCCTGAGTGGGCTGCTCCTCCTCCATAGTTCTTGCTCCTCCTCCACATTTTTTTGTGCTTCCTCCTCAACTTCCTCATCCAACTCATTCTCCTCCTCCTCATCATCAACGACCATTGCTTCCTTTTCAATTGTGACTCTATCAGCTCTGAAGGCGTATTCCTTTGGCACTCTGCCATCCACCGCCAAGTTTCCCAGTACTCCAGTTGCAAGGCATAATCTGGTGACTAGAGATGGGAAGAAGAAACCATACCCCTGAACCTTACAGCAGACGAACATCTCCTCATGCATAAGCCTGGCCACGTCAAATTCGCGGCCCATCATGAAGCACCAGATTAAACACCCGCAAGGAATGTTCACCTCCGAGGTGTTGTGGGATGGGGGTAGGCGGTTGTTAATCAAGTAGAGCCAACATTTAGCCTCAAAGGTGAGGGCTGAAGAGTGAAACTTCTGCCCGTACTTGTACCATTTTATATCGGCATTCGGGATACAAATGGTTGGGAGGAATGTTTCCCACTGAGTATAGCACCGGCCATATGCTTCATAGATGTCCTCATACATATCCACAGGGCCTGGTAACCAGTAAAATGTCCAAATGGCCTCCTTAGAGGTGTTTACCTGCTTCTTCCTCACTGTGACCACATGATTGTTTTATTCCGGTCAATTCACATAAAACTCCCTTACTATCATGGCATTAGCCTCATCGGGTTCTTAAAAGAACACATCTACTCTCCTCCGCATCAACTCATTATACATTCTTTGGCAGTAACGCCAGAGTGAGTCAGTGTCTATGCCACGTTCAGGTATGGCTGCCTTTGATTCCTTTGCCGCAAACCTATCCTGAGCCTTAGCAGATACAAATTTATTGTTGTTGAAGGGCCGAGTGTCAACAGACTTCCGTGGCCTTCCGGAGGAAGAACCTGCTTGTCTACCTGAGGAGGAGCCGGTGGCTTGACGCTTTCGAGGATCCATTGTACCTGCAAAAAAAAGAAAACATATCATGATTATAGCACCAACGAGGTGACCCAATGTGGTTACTCAGACTTCACCTTACACTTGGTCACAATAACTGACCTTCATTGAGGCATTTACACAAACACATGGTAGGCATTATTCACCTGAGCCCCCATTTAACAAGTTGAATCCCCAACTATCACCCCAATTAAATCAAGACATACCACACCCCCAAATACTATCACCCACCAGTACAAAGCATACACTACCAAGTATTTCTACTAAAGAAGAAGAAAAAGCTACAACTTTTAACAAAGGGAAAAAGGAAAAAAAATAATAAAAAATGGAAAAGAGAAAAAAAAAAGTAGAGAAGAAGACACATACATGTGGTGTGAAGGAGTGAGAAGTGTAGGGGAGGGCTGGGTGTTGGTGGAAGAAGAGCCTGAGGTGTGTATGAGTTGAGAGGGGAGAAGGGTTCCTTTTCTTTTGTTTGTCTTTGTTTAGGATAAGGAAGAAGAAGGGTTTGAGAAGAAGAGGAGTTTTAGGGGAGTGGGGTAATTGGGCGGATGTGGTGGGAAAAATGGGGGAGTTGGGTTATAATTTGGGTAAAATAAAAAATTAAAACTAAAAAAAAAGAAAAAAACTTACCTTGTCGCGACGGGACTAGCGCGACCGCGCTAGTGGCAGTTAAATGAGGCAGAACAGAAGTCCATTAGCGCGCTCACTAGCGTTCTCATAGCGCGACCGAGCTAGTGGCGAGAACTTGAGGCAGAATAAAATTCCATTAGCGCGGCCACTAGCGCGCACAGTAGCGTGACCGTGCTAGTGGCGAGAACTTGAGGCAGATCAAAAGTCCATTAGCGTGCTCAGTAGTGCGGTCGCGCTCGTCTAGGCCTCACCACACTTCATTTTTCTGACTTTTTCCTTGGGTTGGCTTGAGTCCACCCTTCGCCCGCGCTCACCTGCATATGTTAGTACTTACAACAATTCAACTGTTCATCACCTATTCTATAAACACTACACATTGGGTTGCCTCCCAACCAGCGCCTTGGTTAATGTCATGGCACGGCAATTACAACAAGTCAATGGGTTGTCTCCCATGGAGCGCCTGATTTAATGTCGTGGCACGATACAGAATGAGCGCATTTACGACTTGCTCGACCTCTAAGGTTCATCAAGAAGCACCACATACACTTTATTTTTCTCGTCCATCCCCACATACCTTTTCAATCTCTTCCCATTAACACTGAAGGTGTGGGCACCTTTTTCAGAAGAAATCTCTACAGCACCTGAGGGAAACACTTCGACCACACGAAACGGTCCAGACTATCGGGACTTGAGTTTACCCGGAAAAAGTCTCAATCTGGAGTTATAGAGCTGAACCATTTCTCCGGGTTTGAAGTTTCGGTCCACAATGTTCTTATCGAGTAACCTCTTCATTCTCTCTTTATACAGCCTCGTGCTTTCAAAGGCAAGATATCTGAATTCATCCAACTCATGTAGTTCAGTGACTCGACTTGTGCCCGCAGCATCAAGATCCATGTTTAACTATTTCAGTGCCCACCACGCTCGATGTTCCAGTTCTACCGGTAGGTGACATGCCTTTCTGAACACCAACTTGTATGGAGACATACCAATTGGCATTTTGAATGCAGTTATGTATGCCCATAGTGCGTCATCAAGCTTTTTCGCCCAATCAGTTCTTGTGGCGTTCACCGTCTTAGTCAGCACATTCTTGATTTCTCGATTTGACACCTCAACCTACCCACTCGTCTGAGGGTGATAAGGGGTTTCCACCTTGTGGCGCACATCGTACTTAGCTAACAACTTTTTGAAGGCACGGTTGCAGAAGTAAGTGCCTCTGTCACTGATGATGGCCCTTGGAATCCCAAAACGGGTGAATATTTTTTTCTTCAAGAATCCCACTACCACCCTTGCGTCAATGGTGGGGAGTGTTGCAGCTTCCACCCATTTGGACACATAGTCTACAACAACAAGTATGTACTTATTGTCGTACGAGCTAACGAAGGGACCCATAAAGTCAATCCCCCATACATCAAACACCTCGACCTCTTGGATCAGGTTCATGGGCATCTCATGGCGACGGGATATGTTCTCTGTCTGTTGACACTCGTCGCAGCCTTTCACCCATTGGTGGGCATCTTTGAACATAGTTGTCCAGTAGAATCCGGCCTCTAGAACTTTGGCTGCTGTTCGAACTCCTCCAAATTCCCTCCATACGCTGATGCGTGACATGCCTGCAAAATAAAAAATTGTTTTATCTCGGAGACGCACCTCCGGATCATATTGTCAATATAAATTCTAAACAAGTGAGGTTCATCCCAGTAATAATTGCAGCAATCACGATAAAAAATTTTCTTTTGGACAGATGAGAGTTCATAGGGCTCAATACCACTTGCTAGGTAATTTGCAATGTCTGCATACCATGGCACCTCCTCCATGCTCGTGCCGAGTAGGTGCTCGTCTAGAAAGTTTTCCAGAATATCCTCTGCTTCTACTACATCTTCAGCACCTTCAAGTCGCGACAGATGGTCCGCGACTTGGTTCTCCATGCCCTTGCGATCATGAATCTCTAGATCAAATTATTGCAGTAGCAGCACCCAACGAATTAGGTGCGGCTTGGATTCTTTCTTCTCAACCAAATACCTGAGGGCAGTATGATCAGTATAAGCAATCACCTTCGAGCCGATCAGGTATGATCTGAACTTGTCAAAGGCGAACACTACTGCCAGTATCTCTTTTTCGAAAACCGTGTAGTTCAGTAGAGCTCTACTAAATGGCCTACTCGCGTAGTAGATCGGGTGCATTATCTTTTCCTTTTGCTGTCCTAACACCGCTCCCACTGCGTAACCACTGGAATCACACATGAGCTCGAATGGTTGCTCCTAGTCGGGAGCAACAATGATCAGGGCCATGACTAGCCTCTTTTTCAACTCCTCAAAAGCCACCCTGCAATCATTAGAAAACACAAAAGGGTTATCTTTTTTCGAGCAACTTACATAGGGGGTTGGCTATTTTGGAGAAGTCTCTGATGAATCGCTAGTAGAACCCGACATGCCTAAGGGAGCTCCTTATCGCTTTAATCGATGTGGGAGGTGGAAGCTTTGCAATCACATCTACTTTGGCAAGATCCACCTCAATTCCTTTGCTTGACACCAAGTGCCCCAAGACTATCTCCTCTTGTACCATGAAATGGCACTTCTCCCAATTAAGCACCAGGTTCGTCTCAATACACCGCTTCAGCACTCGAGTCAGATTTGCTAGGCACTCATCGAATGAATTTCCCACCACTGAGAAATCATCCATGAATACCTCCATGATATCCTCGACCATGTCAGTGAATATGGCCATCATGCACCTCTGAGATGTGGCGGGTGCATTGCATAAGCCAAAGGGTATCCTTCTGAATGCAAAGATCCCGCAGGGACAAGTGAATGAGGTCTTTTCTTTGTCTTTCGGGGCAATGGAAGTTTGGTTGTACCCCGATTACCCGTCCAAAAAACAAAAGTGAGACCTCCCTGCCAGTCTGTCGAGCATTTGATTGATATAGGGAAGTGGGAAGTGATCTTCACGGGTGGCAAGATTTAATTTTCTGTAGTCCATGCAAATTCTCCAGCAAGTGACGGTCCTTGCGGATATCAGCTCATTGTTGTCGTTTTTTACAACCGTCATGCCACCCTTTTTAGGTACACATTGTACTGGGCTAACCCAGTTGCTGTCAGAGATGGGGAAAATGATTCTCGCATCTAACCACTTTATGATTTCCTTCTTCACCACTTCCTTCATGTTTGGGTTCAGCCGCCTCTGGTGTTCCCTGGAAGGTTTGTGCCCTTCTTCCAGCAGAGTTTTGTGCATACAGAATGCTAGGCTGATCCCTTTTATGTCATGGTCCAACCAATGATAGTCTTACACTCTGTGAGTACCTGTAATAGTTGCTTTGCCTGCACATCTAGCAAACTGGATGAGATAATAACAGGTAAAGTAGAATTAGGTCCAAGAAATGCGTACCTGAGATGGGCTGGCAGTGGCTTCAATTCCAGCTTGGGTGGCTCTTCAACAGATAGCTTGGCTGGCGGAGTCTCTCTCTTTTCTAAGTGTAAGGGCTCAAACTCGAGTGCTCTCGACCAAACACCTTTTCTATCAAGCGCTAACACCCATTCTGCCAATTCTTCCCAATTTACCTCACCCAAATTCATCAATCATGCAGCAAGGAGGTCCTCAATAGTTAAAGATTCATCATCTTCCTCCACTATCACATCCACAACATCAACAAGAGAACAATTGGTGAACTCACTTGGTCGCCTCATGGATTTCTGCACATTGAATGTGATTTCCTCGTTGTTCAATCTCATCTTGAGCTCCCCAGTTTCACAATCAATGAGGGCTCTCCCAGTGGCCAAGAATGACCTTCCCAAAATTATGGGAATATATTCATCCACTCTGCAGTCCAGTATCACGAAATTCGCAGGGAACACAAACTTCCCTACTTGCACCAATACGTCATCTAGAATGCCTGACAGTCTTTTTACCGTCCTGTCTGCCAGCTGCAACAACATAGAGGTTGGTCTAGCTCTACCAATCCCCAACCTCTTGTAGATGGCCAGGGGCATAAGATTAATGATGTCCCCTAAATCACAAAGTGCCTTTGCAAAGGCAAAATTTCCAATGGTGCAAGGAATGGTAAAACTCCCTGGATCAGACAGCTTTTCTGCAATTGGTCGGGTCACAACAACACTGCAAGTCTAAGTAAGCGCCACAGGCCAAGTCTTGGAAGTCAAATTTTCGGGACATTAAGTCCTTCATCATTTTGGCATACCCAGGCATCTCCTTCAGAGCATCAATCAAAGGAATATTTACCTGTATTTGTTTCAACATGTCCAAGAACTTTTTATACTTCTCATCCTTCTGATACTTAGCCAGCCTCTGTGGGAATGGTGTTGGAGGTCTCTTCTTCCCAGTGAGTTGGGAATTTTCTTTGTCAGCCATCACCTCAATTACCGGTTCTTGGGCTGGCTCCGCTTCTTTCTCAGCCTCGAGCTGTGTGCTGGGTTCTCCTTGTGCAGGCTGCACTATCACCTCAGTCAGTTTTATTGACTCATCAAATTCAATAGGCACTGGTACCAGTGTCTCTGCCTGTCTGCTTTCTCGAGCTCTTTCCTGCTCCAAGTCTAAGTCCCTGCCATTGCGTAGACTCACTGCCATTAGCTGCTAGGACCATGATCCTTAGGATTTACCTGAGTGTTAGCAGGCAATGTCCCCTGAGGACGATTATTCAAAGACATCGAGATCTGGACCATTTGCACTTCAATGTTTTTAATAGCTGATTCATGTGCATATACTCTCTTGCTTATTTTTGCAGTTGACCCAATAACCTGTTGCATCATTGCTTCAAGTCTGGAAAACCCATCTTCCTGTCTACCACCATGTTGCTGCTGAGGGGGGTGATAAGCCTGTTATTGATGTTGATTCTGATTATTGTACCCCTGTGGTCGTTAGTAAGGCGCCACATTACCCTGAGGTCGCATGGCTCCCATGTTTCCACTATTGTGCTGCTACTGAAATGGCCTGTATGGTTGATTTTGTTGGACCCAATTTTGTCCACCCTGTCGCTGACCCCCATAATTCGACACATAGTTCATATTTTCAGGGTAGAGATGTTGATCATGTCGCGCACCCTTTTTTCCTCTTCCTCGCGGAATATTGGGTTTATGACATTGGTTAGGACAACTCTTTCCTTTTGGGAAAGGGGTTTGCATATTTTGAAGATTCGCCACCTAACAATTTTAACGGTGCGTTAGGGCACCAAGGGGTTCAATTATAACTACGTTGCTAACCAGAGATTTGGGTAAGGGCTTCAAATTATCCTAAGGGGAAGGTGTTAGGCACCCCTCAGGATCCACAAGTGTGGTTCCCGGCCAAATGGTTTCGTGAATTTGTACAACTAGCAAATAACAAGTAAAGGCTCAAATAGAGGGGATTTAAATCTTAAGCATGCAGATGCTTAGAAAACAATAGAGATGATTACGAGCTAGCGTATACATGTGTCTTAGGTTTATAATAATATGGATCACATCAATGCAATACCCGGTAATCACTCCTCGAAGAGGGGCTACACGTGGTATTAGCGCGCCGGTCATCATATCCATATTCTACCCTTCCCACCCTGTGAAGGTAATTAAAGCGCGTGTTGGTCACGAACTTTATCGCGTGCTATTACTCGTCCCATCCTATCAGTCCTGGAGGAGGCTAGGACTACTATCCTAAAAGGGAGTACTAGTTTGACCCTTAAGTTTAGAAGGACAAAATTCTAAGCGACAATCAACGACAATTATGACTTCAAATAAGGGGAAAACAAATAAGAGCAGATACGAGGCCCAAGTATTACTCCACAGATTATGCACATGATTAGCACGACTCAAACACAAGTAAGGCCTTATTAAATCCAGAACCTAAGGCATGATATCTAGGTGAGAACGCAATAGTGAGGCAGCTTTATTACTGATTTCAGAAGATGAATTTTATCAGTTTCTTACTGATTATAACCATCAATAGTCAAACAGTAGGTATAAAGGAGTATGCTTCTAGTTTTAATAGATTTAACACCTAAAGTTTGCTTAAGCGTATGAAAATACTCAGTAATTATCCAGATTATTACAGAAACTGTTACAAGTTAGTTTGCCTAAACATGTTGCACTTAGGTGTTGCAAAATATAGAACTATTACCAGTTGTTTGGAAACATGGTGAAATCATTTTTAGGGCCTTTTTTATGCAATCAGTAGTTAAACTAGGTGTTGAATGAGATCCTAAGACATGATATCTAATATGCATACATAGGGATGCATAATGGGTAATATGCAGAATTCCTAGGCAGGATTTCTAAATGCATGAAGTCACGATATTTGAACATGCTATGCAACAAGTATGAGGATGACTTATTTATTAGTACATTATTATCCTATGCATGATTCCTAGGTGTACCACAACATTACAGCGATATTAGAACTGATTTACATGAATAACAGGTTTGTATTAACATTTAATCCTAGAGCATGATTTCTATATGATAAATGATAATGCCATAATAGGATGCTGAAACAGTAAACATGGACCTAAGGAACATGATATCTAATGCATGATATGCTCGCATACAATCAGCCCTAAGCATGAATTTCTATTGCACACGTAAGAAAATGTAAACCTAGAGGCATGGTATCTACCCCTTAACATGAATAATCTATATAACTACCCTCCCCTTTCCACTATCCATTCCAAAATATCTGTTTACAAATTATTACAGGCCGGAAATTATGAATTACACAACCAAAGGAAAAATAAGAAGTTACTTCTATAAGGAGCCTTCAATTAGGCCCAGATCTTCCAAACCTCAATGCATTTGGTGTTTCATAGCCTTTCATAGTCCGGGTGTGTCAGAGTTCCCTAAGGACCTCAAGGTCTCCCGGGCAGTGCTCACACCCAGACATAGCCAAAGAGAGTTAAACATGTGCAGTATGGGAAGTGCCTGCCTTGTGTGTCAGAGTTCAGAGGGCACTCAAAGGGTATGCAAAGCAGTGCTCGCACGAAGGGGGCTGAACTTAGACTTCTAAGAGTATATGTGAGAGTGCTTTTTATTTTTTAAAAGGGTTTAAGTAAGAAACAGTTTTGAGAAAGGGTTAGTAAGAAAACAGTTTTGAAGAAGTAAATAGAAGCTTAACATCACACAAAGGACCAAGGATGGTCCAACAATCATAAACAGGGGTAATGGGATTTGAGGGACAAATACAGAGCATGTGAGGGCAGACATGTAGCAGGCAGACACACACATAGGCATACAATCAGAAACTCCTAAGGGTCTAGAGGATTAGGGGTATAGTAAAGTACTAGGTTAGATTAACCCCTAAGACAACTAAGGCAGTGGTTAAACTAATGTAACATTCATAGGCATGTAATAAGTAGGTCCTAAGTATACAGAAACATGCTGGTCATAAACATATAAATCCTAACTAAACATGCAGAGGGGAGTTCAGGATCCTAGATACATGCTGAATAATAAGTAAAACAAATTGGAAGCATGCTGAATTACAAAAGTAGTAGAAACATGTGGGTTTGAGGAATGAAACCTAAATTAGAACATACTAGTGAAGTGAAGAAAGCAGTAACACAAACAGGAAAGTAGGAGATGCACAATGGTTAGCCTTGGCTTACAGCCGGCTAACTTAGAATAGTAGTAGTTAGCACAGAAGAGAGACCAGAGAGTCTTTTTAATTGTGTGAGAGAGATTTTGAACATATCAGCTCGTGTCTAATGAGAGAAAAAGTATGCCTCTATATAGTTTTGAAAGCTGGGTGAAAAGTAAGGTAAAAATCAGAATCAGTCAACAATTATGGAACTTAGTATCAATCAGAGTGAAATCAGCTCAAGTACTACCATGATTAAGGGAGTTATTCAAACGGACAGTAACAAATAAGGAAAGACACCATATATAGCTTAAAGGAATATTCAAACAATGTAAAATCAGCATAGGTATCCCTTAATTGAAGGGGTTAAATTCAAACGACTAGTAGGCAAATAACAAAATAAGGAAAGTTTCCAGGCATATAACGTATAAGGAAACCATCTCAACCCAGTACAGGTATGCAATTGAGACAAGGTTCATCAGATTCTAATTAGGTATCAATTAACAGTAAATTAACCAGGCAACAAGGCTAGAAATAAGCTAAAGTCGGAAAATAATAAGAATATCCCATAAGAAATCAGTAAGGTTTTCAAATCACAAGGAACCAGGGATTCAAATAATAAATCGGAAACCCTAAAGTAAAAATTACAGAGAATCAAGGATTCGAACAGGAATAACATCAATTAAAGGAGATTAACATGAATTGAATAGATACAGGCAAGAAGTCAGAAACCTTAGTAGTGAAATCATACGAAACTAGGGATTAATATGAATTACAGAGGGAACAGTGAGATAAAAGGGAAAGCAAGAAAAATCCAAGACATAGATGAATCACATAGGGTAAAATATCAGTGAATCATAAAGCTCATGAAACGCAAACACATATGCAAACTTATTATCAAAGACAGATCAGGAACTTAGGGTTTAGGACTAGAAATTAGGGATTTCAACAAAATAACTCATATAAGATAGAGAAACTTGAATGAATCATTAAAACACAGTAAAGACCTTAGGATAATACTGAAAAGTCATGAAAAAATCGTTTAAGGGGGGTCATGAAACCCTAGTTTTGGAAAAAATGAAGAATCGTTCAAAAATAGGAGAATCTTTAAAGAAAACTTAGGAAAACCTCATAATATGCATAGATTTGTTACAGATCTAAAAGAATCGGAATAGAAGTTAGGGTTTCAAAGAGAGAACACAGAGAGAGAGAGAGAGTCGGTATAGAAACCACCAGATCTAGCCGGAAAGTAGGAAAATATTACTGGAATCGAGCCATGAAGGCCTGAGATAGGACATAGGTGTGAGGGAGTGGACCCTGGTCTCTTGAAGACCTTAGATATAGCAACACCGGTGAGAAGGAGCCATGAGAGGCCTGAGGATTCCATGGTTTACGGCTAAAAGGCGGTCGGATAAGACGAACAGACCTCATCGGAGGTGGAGATACCAGTGGTCTCTAGAGAGAACTAGAGAGATAGAGAGATAGAGAGTGTGAGGGGGTAATGAGAGAGGTCGGGGGAGGTCGTTAGGGTTTAATTATGGTAAGTGAAATTTGGACCGTTGATCTAATTTGATCAACGGCTCAGATTGATCCGGGGTTGGGCCGGGTAAGAATTGGTTTGGGCTGGGGGTCTGTTGGGTTATTTAATTGGGTTAGGGATTAGGTTAATTTTAGGCTAGAATTGGAATAAAAGGGGCTAGCAGTTAAATACCTAATTAAATTAGATAAAACAATTTACAAAAATAACTAATAATTGTATAAAATGGAATTGACGCTTAGAAAATAAATTAAAATGACTTATTAGCATTTAAAGAAATACAAAATGACTAATTACTGGATAAAAATAGTATCAAACATATGATTGGGCTATAATTGCAAAGTTATTGCAATCATAGCCAAAGAGTGCCAATTTGGCTAATTGTGAAATAATTTGGTCTTAGTAGGACCCTAAATAATGACCTAAATCAAGAAATGCTTTTGAAATTGTTTGTAATGCAATTTTGTAATTAATTATTAGAAATAAAATACTGGATAAATTAAAATAAATTAATAAAAATATGGGAAAATTATAGAAAAATATCAATTGCTATTAAAGCATGTTTTGAAGATATGTATGCAATTTTAAAATATTGTGGGAAAATTGGGTATCAACAGATCACATTCAGCATTCCACTGATTACTAGTGGCTGACTAATGCAAGATGTGCATAATCCCCCATTGGTTGTATCCACAATATGTACATGCTGCTTTTGTCCTGACTCCTCCACCTTTTTGGTTAGTATGATCATCTGTGTTATCAAGGTGGCCACATTCTCAGCAAGAGTATTGGATGGATTGAAGGGCATTGAGTGAACTACCGGAGTAATGGGTGCATTCCTGGTTGTCCACCCCGAATTCTGCGTCATTTTATCAAGCAGGATCTGACTTTCTCTCCATGTTTTGCTCAAGAATGCTCTACCAACTGAAGCATCTACATTTGCCTTTACAGTATCCGCCAGACCCATATAGAAATGCTGCCCCAGCATCTGCTCTGGAATACCATGGTGCGGACAGATAACCAACATCCCTTTAAATCGTTCCCATGTTTCCTGCAATGTTTCAGTTGGCTTCTGTTTGAAGCTCAAGATTTCATCAATTTATTGAGTTGTCTTGTTGGGTGGATGGAATTTGTTCACGAACTGCTTAACTAACTTCTCCCATGTGGTAATGGAATTAATGGGGAGCGAGTTTAGCCAAGTTTGGGTTGCTCCTGTCATTGTGAATGGAAACAACAACAGTTTTATTGCTTCCTGAGTGACGTTTGGCTGCCTCTGAGTTTTGCAAATCGATAGGAAATTCTTCAAATGTTGTTGGGGATCCTCAATGTATGACCCCGAAAATAGTCCCTTGTTCTGCAGCAAGTGCAGCATATTATTTGTAATCTTAAAAGACTCGGTCTGTATCTGAGGGACTACTATCGCAGTGGCCAAATTCTCCATCGTGGGTTGTGCCCAGTCATGTAAAGGAGCCTATGGTACAAGAGATGCCACTATCTGCGCAACTGGGTCTACCACGTCGTCCCCATTGTTGTTCTTGTTGTTTAGATTTTCCATGTCAGGTTCAAGTTGTTCAATTGATGGTTGTTGTTTTCTTTGCCGGTTGGACCGGTTCAAGGCCTTGAAAACTTTTTTGGGGTCTGATAGGGATTCAAACACTTCACTAGCTCTCGATGAGTTTCTAGGCATGCACATGTACAACCAAGTTAGTAAATGTTAAAATTTCAATGTATAGATGAAAATTGAAGAAAATTGACTATACTGTAGAATTTTGTATTTACTGTAATTGATAACACCGTTAATTCCCCGGCAACAACGCCAAAATTTGATCACGCTCAACTATGTCTTATAAAAAGACTAAGCGGGTGTTGCAAATATAATCTGAGTATTTCGCCCAGAATCGAATCCCACAGGAAATTAAACTATCAATTATAGTTGTTAGACTCACTTGATTCTTCGTAATCAACTTCCCAAAGATTGAGAATAATAATTTCTTGGTCTTTTTACTCACTAAACTGAATGAAATTAAGTAAACTACAAGATAACTAATACTGAGTTGTAGACAGATGCAAGAAGGATCTAAGGTTATGGTTTCCCCCGCTGATGAATTCCCATCTTGTATATTTCCTATTGTTTGGCCCAATTATCTCTATCAATCATGAGCACTTTTGCTACCGTAAATCTCTCCCAACTAATTAAGCTAATTTACTAGATGCACTCTCCCGAGTTGCACTAGCTAGCTTTTATTATAGCTCACTTTAGATTGCACCCAATATATCGTTATCCCTAATCCAACCTTTAAACCCTCGGTTATGGATCCCTCCTATAATTTGGGAGTGGTGTTGTTCAACAACTAGCTAAATATGCACTCTCTCCCGAGCAGATACATACTAAATAGGCACAACTAATTGAGGGCCCTTCAATCAACTACAATAAGAACTTAGTTGAACAATTAGAGATTGAAACCAAGCAAACTATATTAATATAACAAGATGTTCATCCTCAACGGGTTCCACCAAAACCTTAGACTAAATAGATTAGCTACTCATAATTGTACTGAAAATAATAACAGAAGAATTCATCAACAATAACAAAAATACAAGGAAGAGAGATGAGATTTGATGCCCAATTGCCCTCCTTGCCTCTTGCCTTTGCTTTTCTTGAACAAGACTCTAAACCTAATTAATTATATCTTTTGGGCGATTTGAGCCTTATATAGGTTAAGTGGAATTGTCCCGAGCTTCCAAGTTTACCCTTGAAAAATAACATGTTCGCTTGGACTAGCGCGCCCGCGTTAGTCATCGCGCTAATGGCTAAACATTCTGCCTGGGATCGCTGGACTAGCGCGGTCGCGCTAATGGGTGCGCTAAGACCGCATTAGTGGACTTATAATCTGTCCCAACAGTTTTTATTCCTTCTTTTCAGACGTTAAATACTCCAAGGTACTTTCTCCTTCAATTTGGCTCCAAACACCATCCTAGGTCCTCATAAGCACATTTAGCTCCTGCGAAATATAAAATCAACAATTAGAACCATTTTATCATCATTTCACACTCCTAAGACATTGAAGCATCATTAAGTTGGAGTACAAATATACATTAAACTACGTGAATTTAACCTATTATCACATGTCATTTGTATGGAGAGGCGTATGGTATTTAACTAGATCTTTTTCAGATTTTGCATGAGTTTCTTGTAGGAGTTGGTGTGCCATTTGTTTAGAATTTGATGTTTGCGTTGACATTTGTAAGGTATGTTCAAGGGGTTGTTGTTCTAGTCCTAAGAGGGGTAGCTTATTACTAGTAGTATGAGTTATAGGGTAATTAGTTTGAGAATAGTGATTTAATTGATTTATTTCAACGTTAGTAGGGTCATTATTGGTTATAATATTTATCCTATTTTTTGAGGGGGTGTCGTGCATGGCAGTGGTATTTGAAGAGTTTGCCAATGCCACGCCTTAGTCCGACGTGTCCATGATATGCCTAGACACATCCAAGTGTTCATATCTATCTAGATAATCTTTTTTATTTTCTTTAATAATTTCAGTGGTTTCACACAAAACCATTTGCTCATTTTCTAAAATAGAAAAGTTGTTTTTTGTTAGGATAGTGGTATTTTTCATGGGCAGATTAGTAGTAACCTTTTCAATGTAATTTCCTTGCATTTTAACAAAGTTTTTTTATTTTTATTGCAATACTTGAGTATCCAGGTACTTACTATTGGTTGCATTGAATAATTTAACCGTGAGACTTGAGTTGTTGTGACTTTCCATTATTATTGAAGATTTTCTAGGATTACCCTTTGTATTATACTTCTTCCTTTTGTTGAAGGACACTATCTTCCACTCCCCTTTAGCATATTCTAAATTCTTGGTTGATTGATCCTTGTTTGGAGATATTTTATCCATACCTTCCTTATGAACATAATTACATTGGGTTTGGGGGTGGCCCAACCTTCCACAATTTTTGCATAAATTTTTTTACCTTCGTAGTGTATATATTGTTATGATGATCTATGTAGATGAAAGGTTGGACAAGGAATTCCAACAGTAACTCAACACAAAGACTAGCATAACGACCTCGTACTGTAGTTGATGTACACGCATCGATTTTTAATAGTTGTCCTATGGCATTCCTAATTTTTTCAAGAATTTTTCAGTCATAAAATTCCGTTGGAAATTGCGGTAATCTAATCCATACTGCTGAAACTATCAATTTCTCCTTGTTTGCTACAAAGTTTGATTTTTATTTTGTAATTGATAAATAGTGGCAGTTGATAAACCATGGTCCCTGGTGGAGGGACTTCTCCATATTTTCTTTCTTGGTAAATTTGATGATGTAGTAATCCTCCCCTAGATCAATTAGTGGGAAAGCCTCTGATGGACGCCACAAGTCTTGAATCTTCTTCTTTAGGTAATGATGCAATATACGTTTTCCAAATAGTTTTACTATGATTGAGAATTTTTATGGTTCATAAACTCTCTACTTGTCATCCTCGGTTAGGGATATCATTTTAATTCCCCGTGTATTGAGATCTATTAAATGTTCTTGTATTCCATCTTTCGAGGAGGTTTCTTCCATTGGGTTTTGGGATAGGGTTAAAGTATTTGTAAAGTTCATTGGGTTTGAAGATATTAGCTTGTCCTTGAAGGACGCTTTGTCTTCCACGCTATACTTTGTGGAATCACCATGCTTGATATCAGGTGGTTTTGGGGGAGGAGGAATTGTGTTAGATGCTTCAAAGCACTGGGAATTCAATGTAGAGAGAGAAGTAGGCTCAAGTATTTGAGGCTAAAGTTTCCTCTAGAGTTGAAACTACTCCATTTTATATCAACTGAAAGAGATAGCTCTTAGTTCTATTATAAAGATCGATTGCCCAAACTTTACAATTAATATTAAATTTTTTGTTATTTCCTTATATTTATTACTTGCCTTTTTAAGAATTCATTATCTTCTTATGTATAAACATTATGAATGTAACATTTATGAAGAGATGTTAGGGAAAATATAACAACATAACATATCTATTTTTGATACAATAAATTATTTATAAGTACAAATACTATGTAACTAATCCAACTAAATTCATCATCTTTTGCATGTTCAAAAGATATTGAATTTAACTATTCTGTCAATGTAAATTAATTTTTATTATTTAAACATATATTACATTTTTTTAACTTCGATTGCTATTTTTTTTAAAATTCTCTTGTATACGTTTAATAATGTTCGACGTGAAACACACGTATCCTAACACTAGTAAACTTAAACATCTTTCTTATACGCACTTTCTTTTAGTCCAAAATTTGATTTATTGCATTTAGTAATAGTAAAAAAATATTTAGAGACATATCCATTGCAATAGGTCACTTACCTCCTCTCTTGAGAAACATTTTTAGCCGCACTCAATAAATAATAGTCAACAAAATGTATATAAAAAAGCACTTCATATATATATATATATATATATATATATATATATATATATATATATATATATATATATATATTATACACTTTTCTATATGGGAATGCAATTAGTTTGAGCCGACCTACCAGTTTTGTATTTGGCCCTTCTTTTTCGTGTTTATCACTCACATACACTGTGAACTATAACATGCACTATATATATATATATATATATATATATATATTATACACTTTTCGACTAGGGAATGCAATTAGTTTGAGCCGACCTACCAGTTTTGTATTTGGCCCTTCTTTTTCGTGTTTATCACTCACATACACTGTGAACTATAACATGCACTTTTAAGTAAATTTTTTGTTCAAAAATAGTCAGTCGATAATTAAAGACAAATTTTATAAGTACTTGATATAAGACAGGATTACATATTTTTTCTAAGAGAAAAATAAAATTTCCTAAAAATATGTATATGAATTTTATTTTCTCTTCGTAACCATTATAACAAACAAAAGGATCATATTGTCTTCTAAATGTGCAGATCGTCCTCCTAAATAATGGCTTTCTAAAACAAACAGTTGAAATTAGATCATGCTTAGAAAGAAACTATGATTTAGAAAGAGAACCTCCTCCTACTCTCTAAGGTAGCTAAGAATAACATAGGAAACCCTAATCTCCCACACTTTACTGCCAAGTCTCTTGCCCTCTACACCTTTGCATATTGGTACCGATGGATCTGGACATTGAAAGAGAGAAACAACAAGCCATAGCAAAGAAGAACCCTAAAGAGAACCAAAGTCAGAATCTTCTAACACAAACCAAGTAAGTAGGAGTATCCTTCTTAGAAAAACTTAAATCTTGTCTTAATGAGTCGCAAAATGAGAGTCAAATACGGGTTCAAGGAAAATTTGAGAACTTAGTCCCAGAAGATGAATCTGCAAATACTCTTGACACGGATTTCTTCATTCCCATATCCTCGTCAGATAAGGAAAGAATATATAAAAATTGGTCCAATAGCTTTGTTGTCACAGAGATATTGTCTCTGAGCCGAGGATCTCCCGGAAACAGCCTCTCTACCCCTCTGGGGTAGGGTTAAGGTCTGCGTACACTCTACCCTCCCCACTGGTGGAATTTTACTGGGTTGTTGTTGTTGTTGGTTCAATGCTTTAATCATAAAAATCTTTGAAAGAAAAGTAGATTTTTAGTTTCTACAACAAAAACTTCATGCTATATGGAAACCTACAGAAGCACTCTCCTTAAAAGACTTAGGATATGACTATTACATGATTAAGTTCATTAAGGAGGAAATCTATAACAAAGCCCTTCATGAAGGGCCATAGTTCATAGGAAACCAATTCCTGACGGTGTGAAGATGGGAACCAAAGTTTGTTTGTTGCATCCAAAGCCTCGCGAACATTCTCAGCTATATGGGCAAGACTCCCTGAACTACCCGCGGAATTTTACGATTATGACATACTTTAACGGATAGGAAACAAACTAGGGAGCCTAATACGTATTGATGCTAGCACATCCTCGGTTTTAAGAGGAAAGTATGCTAAATTGTGCATGTTAGTACCCATAGAAAATCCCCTAAAAACTCATGTAATAATTGGTAGACACATCCAATTGGTTACATATGAAGGTTTTAACATACCGTGTACAAGTTGTGGACGATTAGGGCATAACCAAATTTACTGCCCAACTCAAAAAGCCCAGGCAGAGTACTCGAATAAAGAGCCTCCCGTTAAGAATTCTAATAAAGTGAAAGAACTAACAAATGAACTGGATCAATGGACAATTGTTTCGCATAAAAAAAAACCAAAACCTAGGATGAGGGGTGCAACCTTCAGCAAAAGCCAAACTAAGAATGGGGGAGAGAGGATCCAAAACACATCAATGGAGGGCACGTCCTACCAGATGTAGAAGGTGTCACGACCCCAAACCACCCGGTCGTGATGGCGCCTATTATGGAACTAGGCCCGCTGACACATTTGCGGAATGATTCGACACTTCATAATAAAGGTGTTTTTAAAACATTAATTAATAAAACTTCAGAGCATAATTTTAAATAACAAGTGCGGAAAGAAACAAAAACCCGACATCGGGGTGTCACAAGCTCTCCACCTAACTGCTAAATGTAAAGGGTACTATATGAAAAGCGTTATGGTGGACGGCGGATCTGGGGTTGATATTTGCCCTCTCTCGACCCTACAAAGAATGGAGATCCGGAGTGAGAGAATCAGGCCCAACAATATGTGCGTCCGCGCATTCGATGGCATCAAAAGAGACACAATCGGGGAGATTGATTTGGCCTTGACGATCGGCCCTATAGATTTTGAAGTGACATTCCAGGTCTTAGATATGGATACTTCCTACAATTATCTCCTGGGAAGGCCTTGGATCCATCCAGCAAGGGCAGTTCCATCAACTCTCCACCAGATGGTTAAGTTTGAGTATGAAGACCAGGAAATCGTGGTCCATGGAGAGGACGAGCAATCTATTTACAGGGACCCATCAGTCTCATGCCTGGAAGCAAGAGAAGGCAGCGAGCATATAGTCTACTAGGATTTTGAGATTGTGGTTGCGGACCAATATGAGTAAGGAACCCCGTGTCCTCAACCCTTCCTATCAAATGCATCAATTATGGTCGCTAGCGACATGATTAAACATGGATACACACCTGGAAAAAAGGGCTCGGGGTGTGTTTGCAAGGCATTACAGAACATATCACCTTGCCTACCAGTAAGAAGTTATTCGGCATAGGGTTTCAATATACTCCCGGCGATGAAAAATGGGCTGACCAACGTAAGAAAGATGGTTGGGCATTGCCTCAGCCAATCCCGCACATCACCGAATCATTTGTCAAGCCAAAATACGTAGAGGAAGAGGAGGAGGCCTTCACGGCCAGAGAAATTGAAGAAATCTACGGAGCAATGAGACAGATGTTGTACGAGACTCATATGGTCCAACCAGGAGAAGGTTCAAGCACTACTGAAGTGCAATATATGGGGATTGACTCCAAGCTCCAAAACTGGAAGGCTACTCCATTCCCAGTCAGGCAGGAGTCCCGGTAGTTCAGCCTTGCCATCCTTATGCACTTCGAGTTATTCCAGGGTGTAACTCGAGTGTTTTTAGTTTATTGCTTTTTTAAAATTCTGATGTAAACCCTCTTATGTTCAAAATTCAATGAAATGAAATTAATATTTCATAGTTCACAAATCTCTCTCTTTATTCGTCCTAATATATTTTCTATCTCTCTTTTCAGTTCTAGTAACGCAACCTTAAATAACATGACATGCTTGCGGACTTCACACCCAGGTCTCGACACGCCGTCCAACCAAGAAATAATAAATCAAGAACCGAAATATGATGAAGATGGGGCTTTTAGGAAAATAAATTGAGAATTGGATTAATTCGAGAATAAGCCTAAGCCAAACTTAAACGAAACCCAAACCAGTTAATTTGGGTAATTCGGAAGAAGTCCAAGAAACCATGATAAGTATCTATACTGATGAAAGGACTAGGGATGCTTTAATCCAACTTCTATTCAAATTCAAAGATGTGTTCGCCTGGTCTTATGATGATATGCCTGGAATGAGTGTTGATTTGATGGTGCACAAATTTCCAACCTACCCCGATTATCCGCCTGTCCAACAAAAATAGAGAAAATTTAAAACAGACATGAGTGACAAGATCAAAGAAGAAGTCACTAAACAGTTAAGGGCTGGAGTAATCTGAGTGGTCCAATACACCACGTGGTTGGCTAATGTTGTCCCGGTACTGAAGAAAGACAGGAAAGTCCGACTGTGTGTCGACTATCGAGATTTGAATAAAGCAAGCCCCAAGGATAAATTTCCATTGCCAAACATTCACATCCTGGTTGAAAACTGTGCCAAACATGAGATATAGTCTTTCGTAGATTGTTACGCTGGGTATCACCATGTTTTGATGGATGAAGAAGATGCAAAGAAAACGGCCTTCACCACACCTTGGGGTACTTACTGTTATGGGGTCATGCCATTCAGCCTAAAGAACGTCGGGGCAACCTATATGAGGGCTATGACCTCCATTTTTCATGACATGATGCACCAGGAGATTGAGGTATACGTGGATGATGTGATTATTAAATCTAGGACGTAAGACGACCATGTGCAGCATCTGAGAAAATTCTTCGAACGTCTGTGTAAGTATGACTTAAAATTGAATCCAGCCAAGTGTGCTTTCGGAGTTCCATCAGGGAAATTGTTTGGTTTTATAGTCAGTCGACGGGGTATAGAACTGGACCTAACAAAGTAAAGTTTGTTCGGGATTTTCCCCCTCCGAGAAGCAAGAAAGAGGTCATGAGTTTGCTGGGTAGGTTGAATTATATCAGCAGGTTCATTGCTCGGTTAACCTCCACGTGTGAGCCTATATTCAAGTTGTTGAAGAAAGATGCATCAATTAAATGGACGAATGAGTGCCAAGAAGCTTTCGACAAAATCAAAGAGTATCTGTCGAATCCGCCAGTGTTGGTCCCACCCGAACATGGAAGACCTATGTTCTTGTATTTGACGGTGTTGGAAAATTCTTTTGGGTGCGTTCTCGGGCAACATGATGTGACCAGGAAGAAGGAACAAGCTATATACTACCTGAGCAAAAAATTCACAAGCTATGAAGCCAAGTGACTTGGGTTGCTCAGAAGCTCCGGCATTATTTGTTGACTTACACCACCTACCTCATCACTAGGCTGGATCCTTTGAAGTACATATTCCAAAATCCAATGCCCACCGGGAGATTAGCAAAGTGGTAAATCCTGCTCATCGAGTTTGACATAGTCTATGTCACCCGCACGGCAATGAAAGCTCAAGCCTTGGCGGATCACTTGGCTGAAAATCCTGTCGATGATGAATATCAACCTTTAAGTACTTACTTCCCCAATGAGGAAGTAAACTCAATCGAGGTAATCCCAAAAAACACCAACACTTGGAAAATGTTATTTGATGGAGCTGTAAATGCAAAAGGTGTTGGGATCGGGGTAATTTTGATTTCACCCACGGGACAACACTATCCATCCACCACCCATCTCCGTTTCTTCTGTACAAACAACACTGCTGAATATGAAGCCTGCATAATGGGCATGAACATGGAAATTGACATGGATGTGGAGGAGTTATTGATCATGGGAGATTCTGACTTGATCATCAAGCAAGCTCAGCGAGAGTGGGAAACTCGAGATGTTAAACTTCTTCCATATAGACAACATGTGGAGGATCTTGGCAAACGATTCAAAGCCGTCGAATTCAGGTATATTCCTTGATGCCATAATGAGTTAGCTGATGCACTAGCTACCTTAGCTGCAATGCTGCCATATCCGGGCAATGTCCATATTGACCCGCTAGAGATCCAAATCCGGGAAAGACATGGTTATTGTAACACGGTCGAAATAGATCCCGATGTCCAACCATGGTATCATGATATTAAAAGGTTCTTGAAAACAAAAGAATACTCGGAGCAGGCCAACGGGGACCAAAGGAGAACCATCAGAAGGCTCGCCAGCAGTTTCTTCCTAAGTGGGGAAGTGTTGTATAAAAGGACCCCCGATTTGAATCTATTAAGGTGTCTGAATGCCAAAGAAGCCGAAAAGATTATGAATGAGGTACACTCAGGAGTATGCGGTCCCCATATGAACAGATATGTCCTTGCCAAGAAAATCCTGCGGGCGGGATATTACTGGATGACTATGGAGAAATATTTTTTCAACTTTTTTCGGAAGTGTCATCAGTGCCAAATACACGGCGACTTGATCCATGCGCTGCCTTCAGATTTACACCCCATGTCAGCACCATGGCCCTTCATTGCCTGGGGAATGGATGTCATTGGGTCGATCGAGCCTCGAGCCTCGAATGGGCACAGATTTATCTTAGTTGCTATCGATTATTTCACAAAATGGGTCGGGGCAGTCACGTTCAAAGCCGTCACTAAGAAAGCAGTGGTGGATTTTGTGCATTCCAACATTATCTATCGCTTTGGCATTCCGAAGACCATCATCACTGATAATGTTGCAAATCTCAATAGCCATTTGATGAGGGAGGTATGTGAACAATTTCAAATCTCACACCGCAACTCAAACTTCTTCCATATAGACAACATGTGGAGGATCTTGGCAAACGATTCAAAGTCGTCGAATTCAGGTATATTCCTCGATGCCACAATGAGTTAGCTGATGCACTAGCTACCTTAGCTGCAATGCTGCCATATCCGGGCAATGTCTATATTGACCCGCTAGAGATCCAAATCCGGGAAAGAAATGGTTATTGTAACACAGTCGAAATAGATCCCGATGTCCAACCATGGTATCATGATATCAAAAGGTTCTTGAAAACAAAAGAATACCCGGAGCAGGCCAACGGGGACCAAAGGAGAACCATCAGAAGGCTCGCCAGCAGTTTCTTCCTAAGTGGGGAAGTGCTGTATAAAAGGACCCCCGATTTGAATCTATTAAGGTGTCTGAATGCCAAAGAAGCCGAAAAGATTATGAATGAGGTACACTCAGGAGTATGCGGTACCCATATGAACGGATATGTCCTCGCCAAGAAAATCATGCAGGCGGGATATTACTGGATGACTATGGAGAAAGATTATTTCATTTTTTTCCGGAAGTGTCATCAGTGCCAAATACACGGCGACTTGATACATGTGCCGCCTTCAGAGTTACACCCCATGTCAGCACCATGGCCATTCATTGCCTGGGGAATGGATGTCATTGGGTCGATCGAGCTGAGAGCCTCGAATGGGCACAGATTTATCTTAGTTGCTATCAATTATTTCACAAAATGGGTTGAGGCAGTCACATTCAAAGTCGTCACTAAGAAACCAGTGGTGGATTTTGTGCATTCCAACATTATATGTCGCTTTGGCATTCTGAAGACCATCATCACTGATAATGCTGAAAATCTCAATAGCCATTTGATGAGGGAGGTATGTGAACAATTTCAAATCACACACCGCAATTCCACCCCTTACCAGCCTAAAGCCAATGGTGTTGTTGAAGCAGCGAACAAAGATATCAAGAAAATCCTCAGGAAAATGATTCAAACTTCTAGGCAATGGCACGAGAAATTATCTTTCGCATTATTGGGATATTGCATGACCGTGCGCACATCGATTAGATCTATGCCCTATCTACTGGTTTAAGGCACTGAAGCCGTAATACCTGCAGAAGTTGAAATTCCCTCTCTTCGGATCATTGTCGAGGCTGAAATTGAGGATGATGAATGGGTCAAAACCCGGCTGGAACAGTTAACTCTGATTGATGAGAAAAGAATGGCCGTAGTTTGCCACGGGCAGTTGTACCAACAAAGATTGGCCCGTGCCTATAACAAGAAAGTGTGGCCTGGGAACTTTGAAGTGGGGCAACTTGTCCTAAGACGTATCCTCCCACACCATGAAGAGGCGAAACGAAAATTCTCCCCGAATTGGAAAGATCCATACATCATAAGGAAACTGCTACCAAAAGAGGCATTGTACTTGGGGGACATTGAAGGAAATGATCCCGAAACGGCTGTCAATGCAGATGCAGTCAAAAGGTACTATGCTTAACCTTTTCATAATGTGGATGCTCCCGATCGAAATGACGAAGGCTTTCATTCACACTACCCCAACCACTACCCAGCTTTGTAAACCCTTTGAGCCGGTTACTTTTCTTTGATTACCCTCTTTGGAACCTGAAAGTGTTGTTAAAAAAAAAGAAAAATAAAAACAAGAACCAAAACAAAATGTTTCCCTGAACTACGTTCGACTTGATTCTGAAAAGATACGTAGGCAGCCTCTCTCTGGGGTTCAGTCACACCAAAATAAAAATCCAAATTTCCCGAAAAGTGAAACTGGGGCAGAAGTTATAATGGTTCAGCGATGGTTTTGCCTGAAAGGTTCCAAAGTTGTAATACAATCCAAATTATTTTTACCCCAAATCCTGTTCAAGTCCTTCCGATCAATCGGCAAAGATGTCTAAAATGGGAGGATACAGTTGTTTGGATCTAATACAAGCAAATGATAGAAAAAAAATGAGAGAGTCTGATCGGTGAAAACCCGCACGGGCACCGTGAGACGATGGTAAGCAGAGAAATTGAAAACGAGAGAGTCTTGTTAGTGAAAACTCGCAAAAGATCACTACAAGGCGATGGTGAGAATAGAAATGAGAGAGGTTAGTTGGCGAAAACCCGTAAAGGGCGCCACTGATCGAAAAGGGTAATGTGTCACTGACACGGACACAGTCCGAGGCAAGGTTTCTTGATCTCGGGGTAATAGTTGTGATGAATTTTTGAGAGTTGGACGGTTTACATGGATCGGGCATCCAGTCCAAAAGGCAGGTCATGTTCATTGACGTCCGCATACACTCCAGATATGTCCCTTCTTCCTTTCCTCGAAAGAGATACCTCTTGTTTAAATTCATTTTCCATTCTATCATTTATTCTCTTTTGAATCCCTTTCGGTCTAACTCTATTTCTTAAAAGTAAGACAAAGAAAGGATGGAAAAACTGATTTACAAGGCCCTCATCTGGCCCGGGCTAATATGCAAAAGGCACCCAGCCTCATTAGGGGGATTGAGTCGATCTCGACTGGCCATAGCGGCCGATGCTTCAAACTCAAAACCCTTAAAAGGGGAAAATCAAATTGAAGTGCCTATAAAGGCGAATGAAGTTGAAAGGTTGAGTCCCACGTGGCTAACCATCTCGGCAAAGTTTGAAAAGCCGAAGTGCTCCAAATGCTCTGAAGCTGGAACTTGGAGGAAAAGATAGAAATAGAAGGCCGATAAAAGCAAAATAAAGTCGGAGAGGTTAAGTCCCACGTGACTAGCCGTTGCAGCAAATCTGAGGAGCCCGAATCTCCCGATACTCCGGAAACCCAAAAGAAAAAGCAAGTGAAAGGCCTACAAAGGCAAAATAAATTTGGAATGTTGAGTCCCACGTGATTGATCGCCGTGTTAAAATCTAGAAAGCCAGAGTCCACGGGTTTAGAAATGAAATCCAATCCCCAGCAAGCAAGCAAGCGGTTGAGATCTTTGTCAAAGGGGCCGAGATCAAGCAGTTGAAATGATCAAGTCTGCAAAACCAACCACCGTTTCAAACTAACAAATTGTTCTTTGTTTGAAATCAGGGAACAGGTGCAAACCGAAAGAAACCATGCAAAAAGAAGATGCGAATAGAAGAAATTACGCAAGGACTAGAAGGAACTCTGCAGCATTGACTCCAAAAAGGGAAGTTTCCTCCAAAAAATCCTTTCCCTCATTCACTCATCCTCTGAAGATAAAATGAAAATAAAAAAATAAAAAAAAATAAAAAAAAAAGAAGAAGAAGAAGAGGAGAAAAGAAAAAGAAAAAGAAGAAATGATGTTGAAAATGATTCAAACCTAAAGTATCATAGGGTCCCCAATCCCTAGCTAAACCTTGTCCGACCAAAGGATATTCCATTCCTTAGTTGATGCCCACATAGGGTCCTGCTCCCTAGCAGACACCAGCATAACCTGTTGATCTTTTCCTGACACTGGCATAACCCAGTGATCCTTTTTTCAGGCAACAGCATAACCTGTTGACCTTTCCAGACACCAGCATAACCTGATGATCTTTTCCTGACACCAGCATAACCTATTGATCATCTCCTAACACTGGCATAACCCAGTGATATTTTTTTCCCGGCAACAGCATAACCTGTTGACCTTTCAAACACCAGCATAACCTGGTGATCTTTTCCTGACAACAGCATAACCTGTTGATCATCTCCTGACACTGGCACCCAGTGATCCATTTTCCTGGCAACAGCATAACCTGTTGACCTTTCCAGACACCATCATAACCTGGTGATCTTTTCCTGACAACAGGATAACATGTTGATTATTTCCTGACACTGGCATAATCCAGTTATCCCTTTTCCCGGCAACAGCATAACCTGTTGACCTTTCAGACACCAGCATAACCTGGTGATCTTTTCCTGACAACAGCATAACCTGTTGATCATCTCTTTACACTGACATAACCCAGTGATCCCTTTTCCCGGCAACAGCATAACATGTTGACCTTTCCAGACACCAGTATAACCTGGTGATCTTTTTTGACAACAGCATAACCTGTTGATCATTTCCTGACACTGGCATAACCCAGTGATTTCTTTTCTTGACAACAGCATAACCTGTTGATCTTCTCCAGATATTGGCCCAACCCAGTAATCTCTCTCCTGGCAACAGCATAACCTGTTGACCTTTTCCCAGACACCAGCATAACCTAGTGATCTTTTTCTTGACAACAACATAACTTGTTGATCCTTCCCCAGACACCGGTATAACCTGGTGATATTTTCTTGATGACAGCATAGCCTGTTGACTTTTCCAACATAGGGTCTCCACTCCCTAGTTGATTTTACCTTTAGGCATAGGGTATCCACTCCCTAGTCTACAATAACTCCGGGTGCACCATTCCCGGCTTTCATTTCTTTCAGTAATGAAGTAGCATAGATTTTTTTATAATAACTCATGAAATTTTCCTAGTGAAAACTACGGCAGAAAATTTCGTTTGTTTGCGTTGATTTTGCGCAGACTGTAATTTAGGACAATGGATTCGAGACGACCAAAAGAAGACGTCTCGATGCAGAATAAAAGAAAGGAAGAAAAAGAAAAGAGTTGAACCCCAAAGTATAGAAGCAGAAAAGATGTGGACCACTCAAGATGAGTCGAAGTCACAAGTGGTGCATGTCCCTTCTTGATCCGAAAATGCTGAAGAAGATTGAACCAGCGTCTACAACTAACGAGAATCAAGGTCCAGATCAAGTCCGTATAAATGCAACCAAGATTCAAGATTAGGCTTAAGAAGGATAATAGAAATGACTCTTGTAACTCATAGTTGATGGGTTTAGTTTAGTCTTTTTCATTTTTGCTACTTTGGTGTAATAAGGAGCTCAGCAGCAGTAACAGCAGTAATCGCAGTGAAACCAAACTTATCTGGTAGTCCAGCTACCAAAACTTCCAGAACTATACTGAATTGACTCCTTTATAGCTAAGGATATGTAGGAAACCTTTGAAGCAGGGTTCGGTCAAACTTTTCAAAAACGCTTCACAATGGAGTATGCGAATGGGTAAAGTCGTTTATGACTGCTCACTTTGTCTTTGCCCGAAAACTCTTCGTGTTTCCGAGCAAAGAGGGGCAGTTGTGAGCACGTGATTTTTCACCCACCATATACTCCTACAAAATTCAATATAATAAATTAATTTTACAAATTTTGTTGAATTTTAGTGATTAATTGTGAATTTTTTGCATTTGCATATTTATAATTCATCTTTTAAAATTGTTAAAATTACATCATTAGGTGCATTACTATTATCAAGAAATTATGAATTTATTATTTGTAATTAATTGAATTAAATAACAAACGAATGATGGTTATTTGATATAATGTAGTTTCGATAACTAATTACTAAAATTAATCATTTTAATCCAATAAATCATGAATTTAATTAGGAGTATAAAATTAGTTGTTTTATTCTTAATTAATCTATGATTAGATGAAACAAGGTCAAATTAATTATTACATTTTTTAGATTTAATTAGGTTTGGTTTTAATAAATTAGTTGGGTTTAATAAACCATAGAGTATTAATTAGGACCTGGGCCAAAATTACCCAGGCGCAAAACTTTTCTCTACACACCCCATCTACCCATCTCAAAACTACCCGGTCCAAAACCCCCAGCCCTTGAAACGACCCCTTTAGCCTAGAAACTATCCCAGCCATTGATTAGATCTGATCAAATGGTTGAGAACTAACCACGACCTTAATATTTAAATGTCCAAAGCTCCCCCCACCCCCCAGTTGACCTAGAAGTCCTAAACCCCAAAGACATGTCTCTCTCTCTTCTCTCTAACCTCACCGGAACCACCTTCCCCCGCCCTAGCTCCGCCGAACGGAGAGCGCCTCCGGCGGCGGAGCTCAACCAATCAGCCCCAATTTTCTACCCTACAACCTCTTTCACCTCCCCAACCCCATCCCACCGTTAATTTAATGACCCGGTCTATCGTTATATAGAACCTTCATTATAATTGTTGTTATTGACTTGTCATAGGTTGGTTATTCTATATTTGATGTATTAGAGTTGGTAGGCTTGAAATCAAAGCCTTTAAAAATAGCCTTAAAATGAAAAAAGTCAACTAAGAGTTGACTTATTCGTAAACGACCTCGAAATATGGATTTTATGGCTCGGATAGCTTCGTTAGGTGATTTGGGACTTAGGAGTGTGTTCAGAATAATTTTGTGATGTCCGGTGTAGAATTAGGCTTGAATTGGCGAAAGTTAGTTTTTAGCGATTTCCAGTTGGCAATGGAAAATAAGCTATCGGGGTCGGAATAGAATTTCGATAGTTGGAACAGGTTCGTAATGTAATTTTGGATATGTCTGCAAAATTTCAGGTCAATCGGAGTTGTTTTGGATAGTTTTGGCATCGTTGGTGGATTTTAGAAAATTGAAAGTTCTTAGGCTTGAATCCGATGTAAATTTGGTGTTTTGATGTTAGTTTTGGTGTTTTGAGGGTACGACTAAGTTTGAATGATGTTATGGGATATGTTGGTAGGCTTGGTTGGGGTCCCGAGGGGCTCGGGATTGATTTCGGTTGGTTAACGGACATTTTTGGACTTAGAGAATTGCTGGTTTTCTGGTTTTTGTGCAGCAGGGATCTATGCATCGCGATCGCATGGCAAAGGCTGCAATCGCGTAGAACACTCTGAGGGCCAGGCAAAATTGTGAATCGTGATCGCGTGAATCAGGGTGCGATCATGTAGGTTTGGAAGAAGGTGAAGTGCGATCGCGTGGGCTAGGTCGCGATCGCGTAGGGTCATGACAGGCGCGTGGGGGTGAGGTCAATTGGTCTTCGCGATCGCGTGTGTCTGGTTGCGATCGTGTGGGGTTTAGCTGCTGTGAAGCGCGGTCGCATGTCTTATGACGCGATCGCAATGAGTAAAGTGGGGGCCAGGGAATTTTGTTCTTCACAATCGCATGAGGACTTCCGCGATCGCAGTGAAGAAATCACTGGGCAGTATATAATTAAACCCTCTGCGACTTAAACCCTTTTTACACCATTGTTGTACGGACAGAGAGCTTTGGGGACAATTTTTGAAGCGGGAAATTAGTGTTCTTCATAGAGGTAAGTGTTTTGATCATTAAAACTCATTTATGGGTGATTATAAAACATAATATCAGTATTAATTCATGAAAATCAGTAGAATAAGGTGGGTTTAGGGCTTGAGATTTTGAGACCTTTAGGGGTTGATTTGAGAGGTCAAACGAAAACCGATTTTTGCGTTCTTTATATGTATGGACTCGTGAGATCATGAAGAACAGTTTTGTATTAAAATTTTTGAGTTTCGGGAAGCAGGCCCGGGGGTCGGGTTTTGACCAATTTCGGATTTTTGAGCTAAATTTGATATCTTTCGATTAGAATTCGTTCCTTAAGCATATATTGATGATAAAAATCTGAACTTGGTAGATTTGGAGCCTTCGGAGGTTGATTCGAGAGGCAAACGCATTGCGGAATAGTTTCCGGGCTAGTTTTGAGGTAAGTAATGTCTTTAAATCCTGTCCTGGGGGTATGAAACCCCAGACTATGCTCCCTTTCACGGGTTTTGGAATGCAAAGATTGGAACTTTGGAAATATATTCCCTATTTAGGCAACTATTGAGTTGCGAAACCAATTTTTAAGCCTATGCTTAATGGTATGATATATTTTGATATGATTTGGGCTGTAAGCCATGTTTGGGGCCTAGTGCCGATCTGTTTACCCCTTGGGGGCTGTTTTTACTATTTTTCCTCACTTGATATGTTATAATTTTCACTCAGTCTTTTCTTGATAATTTTGTTGACACTCGGAGTATTTTGAAACTATTTCTTGAAAATGAAACACTGCTTTGGGTCGAGAACCCGGTATATTTATGGCCTAAAGGGCAAATTGAGAGTGTCTGACTGAGTGAGGCTGCGGGCCTATATTATGAGGATGCTATGATATGAGTGAGGCTACGGGCCTATATTGTTAGTGATTTATGCCATGATGTGGCTTGCTATAGCGTTTGGTCTATAGGAGCCCCTCCGGAATCTGTACACACCCCCAGTGAGCGCAGGTACCTAATGAGTGATGCCCGTGGGGCTTATGCTGAGTGATTGTGAGGATGCCTGATGGGTTGTTACTGAGTGATTGTGAGGATGCCTGATGGGCTGATATTGAGTGATGGTGAGGATGTCTGATGGGCAATGGTTACGATAAACGATTTTAGCCCGAGGGACAGTTTTATGAAGGATTTTTACTAAGTTTTTGAACTATGATTTACTTCGTTTTCAAACTGGTGTTACTGGGAATTTTACTGAGATATACTGATATTACACTTGTTTTCAAAGGATTTCTAGAAACTGATTTCGAACTTATTAATTGTTGAATACTACATGGTGACTTGGTGTTTTACTGGTTTTGTGAAATTGTGAATCTGTACAGTGTGTTTTATAATTCTCAGACTGTGATTTATTTTCATTACTACTGATTTGGCGTACTCATCATTACTCCTTGTGCCTCTGTGCACAGATCCAGGAGACGGCCCGGAGCAGTAGTTGTCTCAGTTCGTTAGCAGTAGATACGGGATTTCGAGGTAGCTGTCCAGTGTCCACAGCTTCTCCATTTCCCTTCCTTATTTAGTTTTAGCGTTTGATTCAGTGACATATATTATAGTTTTAGCAGAGTTAGATTTATTTATTCTTAGATGCTCATGACTATTGACTCCAGTCTTGGGAGGTTTTGTTTAGAGTTGTTAGACTATTATTATGACGCTAAGACTTAATTACATTATTCTATGCTATGGTTGCTGCTTATTATTAAATTGAGAACTTTTATAATTGAACAAATGCGTGGTAATGAGATGATTTGCTAACCTAGTTCCACGATAGGCGTCATCACATCCTGTTAGGATTTGGGGTCGTGACCCTAAAAAGCGCAATTTCAGATCTGAAATTGTTAAAACCATCTTAGAGTTAAATAGATAACCCCAATTAACCTTAACCTTTGGTTACCTAAAGGGTAATTCTAAGGGCTTTAAGGGGTAGTATAGGTTTTTTAACTAAAGGAATCTTGTGTGTAACAACTCAAGAACCTTCCAAAATAAACAAATTGGATTTTTGGGGTTAAAAAGGTAATTTCAGGGGGTTGGAACCTTCTAGAATAGGGCAGTTGTCCCAAAAGGATAAGGGTGACAGTTGCATTTGTACCTTCCTTCAGCGTATTGGATAAGGAATATGCTAAGCATATCCTATCCAAAAAGCCCCTATAAATATCGGACCCTACTCTCTGATTTAACAGAGGATTTTTTGGACAGATTTTTAGATAGAATTTTCTATATTTTAACCACTGAAAGTAGACTTCATACACAGCTCTCTTTTCCTATTCTGAAATCTCTCTTTAGAATTTGAGAAGAAATAAAAAAAATCAAAAACAGAAACACAAATGAATATCGAATCTGATTCTGCCTAGTTCCTGGGTTCAAGGAGTAGTTTTGGCTATCAATTTCTTCCAAACCTTTCGATTTTCTTGGGTTTTAAGTTGTTATTCCTACTGTTGTTCTTGATTTTGAGGTTGTTTTTGCTGCTGCGTTTACGCTTCAAATCTCTCTTTAGAATTTGAGAAGAAATAAAAAAAATCAAAAACAGAAACACAAATGAATATCGAATCTGATTCTGCCTAGTTCCTGGGTTCAAGGAGTAGTTTTGGCTATCAATTTCTTCCAAAACTTTCGATTTTCTTGGGTTTTAAGTTGTTATTCCTACTGGTGTTCTTGATTTTGAGGTTGTTTTTGCTGCTGCGTTTACGCTTCAAATCACTCTTTAGAATCTAGACCTTTATTTGGTTTAGATCCTTCCTTGTTATTTTTCCATTTCTTGAGGTATGTAACACTTCATTATGAATGAGATTTTCTTTTAGATCTGAAATCTGTTCTATGTTGTATGAAATGTGTTGGTCTCGTTCGAGTTTCTTTACTTAAATTGATGTGCAAATCTAGTGTTAGGATATGTATGAATGTTTGCTGAAGTTTGTTAAGAATTTTCTGCTATGGGTTATATGAAAAGATCAGACCTTTTTTTTAGTTGAATAGCATTAAAGAAATGAATTTGACCCTCTATATGGTAAAATTCATTCCGGCAAAAATGCAAAAAATGTGTTTTTACCCTTTAGTTTAGCTAAAAACATGTGAAAATGCAGGTTTCAAAATTATGAACATTGCAGAGCTTGCACAGGAGCAGCAGCTTTTTATCTTTATTCTTTTATCTCGTTTTTTTAGGAAATTGTATTTTTGGAGTAAAACTTATATTTTTAAGTTCTATATTTTTTTTAGTTGTAAAATATGGACTGGACATTATTAAATTAATATCCAGCTTCATTTTGTTTTATCCTACCGATCTAAACTTCCTTGAAATGGGCCAGCTTGTTAAAATGGCTTATCAGGGCCTAAATCAACCTGGACCCCAGGCTGTTGGGCCTGAGGGGTCTAAAAGCCCGAAGTTCTAAAGCCATATAAATGCATCTTAAGGTCAAATGCAATATTGTATACTTTAGGCATCTGATTATTAAGCTTCAATCGAAATATTTGCAGTAAAATAGAACTTTATATTATTTTGGTATTAAGACTATTCCGCCTGAAAACGTCAAATTCTGTTGTGAAAACACATTTCTTTTCTTAAAAGTCCAGTGATTTATCTTAAAATATTTATTTTTAGCCTGACGAGTTCTGAAGTAAGTAAGTATGGTTTTCTTACATCTATCTTGGTTGAGGCAGTAAAGGCTGCTTTTAAACAAAAAATAATAATTTATTTTTTGCTGCTTGAATATCTTATCCTGATTTTCTCTAATCATTCCTAAGCAGCCCAAACAATTTCAAACTCAAGGGAACCCCTTTATTTTAAAACAATTCTAATACTGCCATTTACGAAATACGAAAAATGTCTTGGAGATTCATGAATTAATCCACACGCATGAAAATCCACATCTAATTAAATAGGTCAAATGGTAGTGAAACCTTACTTTTCTTTATACGATATTGTATCCGCAATTCAAGTTTATTGCTATATGAATTGAAATGTGTTAGCATGAACGTTTTATTTGTTTTATTCAAACCATGTATCTCCTTCATCCCAATTAGCCTAAATTAGAATTTGGCCAAAAGTGTTAAATGATAAATTGGGCTAAAATATAGCCATACCCCAAATGTTTGTCTTTTAGATTAGTGAATTTAACCTTAGACCATCTTTTACATATCCTCTAAGTTGAAAAAAATACTTCTTTTAGTTTGAAATTTAGTAAGTAATCAAATATTACTTCAAATAACTGTAACCTACATTCAGGTGTGGCAACTCATGCCCCCGACTCTTGCTTCAAACAAAAATAAAATCACACGTAGCAATCGTGGGTGCATTTTATGTGACGCGGTTGCGATGTGTCCAAAAATAACAAGTGCACGCCATCGTGACTTTTCCCAAGATAAATCCATAAAAATATCAAAATGATTTATATACATAACTCGTAAAGCTAAAAATACCTCTTTTAGATAAAAATTTTAAAACTTAAAGAATAATTGAATATCGCCTCAAATAGGCTTTTTTTTAAACCCTCATGACCATAGTCTTGACTATATAATCTACACTCGGTTGTGGAAACTCATGTCCACGACTCTAACTCAAAGAAATAATAAAATCACATGTTATAATTGCGGGTGCATTTCATGTGGCGCGCTTATAACATGTCCAAACACGAACAAGTGCACGCCATCGTGACCTGTTTCAAGATAAATCCGTAAATGTCAAAAGCGGCTAAAACTTAAAAAGGCTAAATGCACAATAGGCTAAAAATACGTAAATAAACAGATAACTTAGGCCAAATACTAATAGTTAAGCGACCGTGCTAGAACCACGAAACTCGGGAATGCCTAACACCTTCTTCCCGGTTAACAGAATTCCTTACTCGGATTTCTGGTCGCAAACAACTTAAAACAGAGTCAAAATTCCTCGGTTTGGGATTTTAAATAAATAAACAGTGTCCCGAAACATCGTCAAAAAAAATTCGGGTGGCGACTCTGAAAACTTATATAAATTCCAAATTTGAATAATGTCACTTAAAGTGGAAAAACTCCCTTATTACCCCTTCATTAATCAAGGGGTGAAAAAAGTAGGTGTGACAGTAGATGCACGGCTGATATCGAGCGCTCACGTGCGCATTCAAATAAATGAAATAAATTCAAAGAGTTATGGTTTTAGATGAATAAATATATTCGCACGACAAGAATTCTAGAATGTGAGATTTTTCCTAAGGGTTCTGTAGCCTCTCGAAGATAAGTACAGACGTCTCCGTACCGATCCGCAAGACTCTACTAAACCTGCTCATGACTCGTGAGACCTATGTAACCTAGGCTATGATACCAACTTGTTACGACCCCAAACCACCCGGTCGTGATGGCTCCTATCATGGAACTAGGCCAGCTGACTCATTTGCAGAATGATTCGACACTTCATAATAAAGGTGTTTTTAAAACATTAATTAATAAAACTTAATAGAATAAGTTTAATAACAAGTGCAGATAGAAACAAAAGCCCGACATAGGGGTGTCATAAGTCATGAGCATCTACAAAGAATCGTCCGATAATACTAAGACCAATACAGTATGGAAACCAACTAATAACATCTATAGGAATATAGGAGGGAGAAGAGCATGGTTGCGATCGCCATGCAGCTACCTTGCTAACTCCAACAAATCCACGGCGGATGAAATCAACACTTACTAGCACATCCAGCAACCCCTGGATCTACACACAAGGTGCAGTGAGTAATGTGAGTACGCCAACTCAGTAAGTAATAGAAGTAAATAAATATTGAGCAGTAGTGACGAGCAATAAAACATATACAATCCATATCATGAAATCTCAGTAGAACACAGCAGGATTTTAAGATCAGGGTTTTGAATCAACTCAGCTCATTCAAATCCAGTTTCAGTAAAACCATTTAAAACATCTTTCAACAGTTTTCAAACGAAGTGATAAAACAATGAGTAAAAAAATGATGAAAACATGATAAGCCCCTCGGGCAAAACTCACTCATGTACAGCCCCTCGGGCAACAAAAATCATAAACAGCCCCTCGGGGAAACATCACTCGTATACAGCCCCTCGGGCAAACATGAATCATAAAAAGCCCCTCAGACAAACATCACTGTCACTCATATACAGCCCCTCGGGCAACATACCTCACAATCACTCATAAACAGCCCCTCAGGCACAACATGATTCAAGAACAGCCCCTCGGGCAAAACATCATATCACTCACTCATGGTATCCGCGCTCACTGAGGGTGTACAGACTCCAGAGGGGCTCCTACAGCCCAAACACTATAACAAGCCACCTCGTGGCATAAATCAATCAGGCCCTCGACCTCATAACAAGTTACCTCATGGCATAAATCAGTTAGGCCCTCGGCCTCTCATTATCATAAATCAGTAACAACATGTTGCGGCACGTAGCCCGATCCCATAATATCCTCACAACACAGGCCCTCGGCCTCACTCAGTCAGAAACATCTCAAGCCACTCGGGCTATCAGTAAAAAAACCGGGTGCTCAGTCCAAAATAACATTTTATATACATCAAAACGGGGTAATAAAGACTGAGTTATGAAATCGGTAAACATAGCATGACTTAGTATAGATCTTAAATCAAAACAGTGAAAGGATAATCAGAAAAGGGTCCTAAGGGTCCAAACAGCTCTGGCACAAGACCCAAATATGGCATTCAACCCAATTTATAGGACATTCTTTCTAAAATATATAGTATCATATAATTTAAGTCAAATACACAACTTTATAGGTGCTACGGGACGGACCAAGTCACAATCCTCAATGGTGCACGCCTACACGCCAGTCACCTAGCATGTGTGTCACCTCAAAATAGTAAACAATGTGAAATATGGAGTTTCATACCCTCAAGACTAGATTTACAATCATTACTTATCAAACCGGACAAAACTCTAACCCGCGATGCCCTTGCCTCTTGACTCGGCCTTCAAATGCTCCGAATCTCCACGAAAACCCCCTTGATTCACTCTTCAAAACCCTTCAAAAAGATCAAAGTCCGAACAAAAATGATGGAAAATAACCCAAATTTCGCGAAGTCTCCAATTTATAGGTTCTGCCTAGCAAAACCGCATATGCGGTCCCATTCCCTGTCACAACCCAATTTCCCAACCCTCGGGATCGTGATGGCGCATAACATAATACTTGCTAGGCAAGCCAATGTTAGAATTTAACTAACATCTTTCTATTAAGAATTTATTTAAATATAAATAAACAGTTATAAATATATACGAAATCTAATACTATTTTCAATAAATGCTATCAAGGATAATGTACGAAATAATAAAATGGAACCACGAAGCTGACGCTAATATCTAACTACCCAGGGTTTGGAGTCACAATTCACGAACTACTATGAATTTACTACAATTATTTGGCTCAAAGAAAATATATATGTCTGTTTTGAATGGAATAAAATAGTAGATAAATAATATGGAGAAGACTCCAGGAATCTGCAGACGCCAGCAGATCTACCTCGTGTCTCCGTGTGAATAATCTGCTACTACTCGAAATCAGCTCTAACCGGAACTTGGATCTGCACAAGAAGTTCAGAGTGCAGTATCAGTACAACCGACCCCATGTACTGGTAAGGGCCAAGCCTAACCTCGACGAGATAGTGACGAGGCTACGGCGGGGCATTTACAATATAACCTGCATACAGTGTTTAATAAAGCAAAACGCAAATACTAAACTAAATAAAACAATAACTTGCAGTAAATAATTAGATAACTCAGCTATCTTTCCATATCTCAGCTATAACCAATCCTTATGAAAATTCCCAAGTTACAATTTAAATAACAGTAAGAATAGAATATGAAAAAAAACAACAAATAAGTGGGTATTCCAGTTTCCATCATATAACCAGTAACAACATGAATATTCTCCCTTAATACTCCTTATTGCAGCGTACTACCCGATCCCACTTGTCCATCCTTATTGCTCCTCAATATATCACCCTTATTCCTCATGTTGCGGCGTGCAACCCGATCCCGCATGTTCACCCTTATTACTCCTTGTTGCGGCGTGCAACCCGCTCCCACCAGACAATCACATTCACCATTTATAATAAAGGTTTCACAAATTAAATCAAAGGCTTTCACAATATTTATGTCTCAATAAATGTAAATAGAAAGTTGTACTATTAAGTAACCTCACCAATTATCGCTACACAGTGAAACCAACCGGAATGTATCATAAAACACTGACAACCAGCTCAACCATTAATGTACCACTATGAATCTAAGGAACAATTAATACTTCCAAATAAGTGAAACAATATCTAACAAACAAGTAGACAAAACAGGTAGACATGGAGGCATCAATAATCATGAAACAATTAAGTCAGGAATATAATAAATTGAAAACGGGGAAGGGAACATGCTAAGCAAGTAATTTGGTGGCGCATAGGTACTCGCCACCTCACCTATATACCACACACATGAAATTTCACATAGAATTTAAGTTGGGGATTCCTAATCCCTCAAGTCAAGGTTAGACCAAACACTTACCTCAATATCGCAAGTCACTCACTACTCAATTACAGCTTTTCTTTTCAAATTCACCTCCAAAACACTCGAATCTAATCATAATTAGTTCAATATTATTAATTAGTTCTAAAGGAACTAAGTTTAATACAAAACTATGATTTTCTTAAGTTTTCCCAAAAAAATTTAAAAACCGACCCCAGGCCCGCTTGGTCCAAATTCGGGATTCAGACCAAATTCCGTTTACCCATTCACCCCCGAGCCCGAATATGTAATTAGTTTTGAAATTTGACCCCAATTCGAGGTCAAAATTCCATTTTTACAAAATTCTCTAATTCTACTCAAACCCCCTATTTCTACCATGAAACCCTTGATTTTGGATTGAAAAGTGATGAAAACGATGGGTAATCGAAAGAAAATAGTTTAGAATCGTTTACAAACACTTTGGGTAAGAACTTGTATGATGAAAATCGCCTCTAGGTCTTCTTAGTTTAAAAAATATGAAATAATGGCTCCTTCCCGTTTTTAATTCTGTTTTTAAGTCGATGGACACGCCTTCATCACGTTCGCGATGAGCTTCGCGATTGCGGAGTGTTACGGCCCAATGGCCTTCGCGTTCGCGTAGAAAGGCTCGTGTTCACGATGCTTTGCGGCCTTTGGTCATCGCGTTCACGACCAGGTGGACGTGTTCGCGTAGAATAAAGGGACTCCCCTCCCCCAGGCCCATTTACTCAACGCGTTCGCGTAAGCCTGCCCGCATTCGCGAAAGGTACTCACCCCAGTGCTTCGCAGTCCAGGACTTCGTGTTCGCGAAGAAAATTTTGACCCCCAGCATTTTTACTCTTCGCGATCGCGGGAGAAGCTTCGCGATCGCGGGAGAAGCTTCGCGATCGCAAAGAAGAACGCACCAGTAGCAGCAAAACAGCAGAAGTTAATAAGTCTGAAACACCCCATAGCATATCCAAAACTCACCCGAGCCCTCGGGGCTCCAAACCAAACATGCACCCAAGTCTAAAAACATCATACGGGCTTGCTCGTGCTATCAAATCACAAAAGTAACACCTAAACCCACGAATTTAGCATCAAAACTCAAGATTTCCTCAAGAACATTTCAAATTCACTATTTTCTCAACCGGACATCTGAATCACGTCAAATGAACTCTGATTTCCATCAAATTTCACATATAGTATTTAAACATTATAACAAACCTCTACCAGACTCTGGAACCAAAATACGGGCTTGATACCAACGAGTTCAAATATTAATTCATTTCTTTATTTCCTTTAAAATCCAGCATAATAATTTTCTTCAAAAATTGATTTCTAAAGCTAGGGACCTCGGAATTCAATACCGGGCATACGCCCAAGTCCCATATTTTACTGCGGACCTCCCGGGACCGTCAGAATATGGGTTCGGGTCCGTTTACTCAAAACACTGACCAAAGCCAATAAAAAGCAAATTTTTAACTCTAAAAGGCGAACAATCTCTCGAATATATATCTCTGCCAACCGCTCCGAAGAATAAGTACTTGCCACCGGAATGAAGTGTGCTGATTTAGTCAGCCTATCCACAATAACCTAAACGGCGTCGAACTTCTTCTGAGTATGTGGGAGTCCAACAACGAAGTCCATAGTGATATGCTCCCACTTTCACTCAGGAATCTCTATCTGCTGGAGCAAAACACTCGGTCTTTGATGCTCATATTCATCTGTTAACAATTCAGACAACGAGCCACATAAGCAACGATGTCCTTCTTCATCCTTCGCCACCAATAATGTTGTCACAGGTCCTGGTACATCTTGGCAGCGCCTGGGTGAATGGAATACTTAGAGTTGTGAGCTTCCTCAAGGATCAACTCACGAAGCCCATCGACATTAGGTACACATACACGACCTTGCATCCTCAAAACACCGTCATCTCCAACTGTAACCTGCTTAGCACCACAATGCCGAACTGTGTCCCTAAGAACCATCAAATGCGGGTCATCATTTTATCGATCTCTGATACTCTCGAATAAAGAAGATCGAGCGACTGTACAAGCTAAAACACGGCTGGGAAAAATATCCAACCTCACGAACTGATTGGCCAGAGTCTGAATATCTTAAGCTAACGGTCTCTCACCGACTGGAATGAATGCAAGGCTGCCCATACTCACCGCCTTCCTACTTAATGCATCGGCCACCACATTGGCCTTCCTCGGATGATACAATATAGTGACATCATAGTCTTTCAATATCTCTAACCATCTCTTCTGCCTCAAATTAAGATCCTTTTGCTTGAACAAGTACTGAAGACTACTGCGATGATCCGTGAAAACCTCACACGGCACACCATAGAGATAGTGCCTCCAAATCTTCAATGCGTGAACAATGGCTGCCAACTCTAAGTCATGGAAAGGATAATTCTTCTTATGGACTTTCAACTGCCGAGATGCATATGCAATCACCCTGCCCTCCTGCATCAATACCACTCCAAGCCCAACGCGGGAGGCATCACAATATATCGTGAAAGATCCCGAACCTGATGGTAAGGTGCTGAAGTCAAGGCTGTCTTGAGCTTCTGAAAGCTCGCCTCGCACTCGTCCGACCACTTGAATGGAGAACATTTCTGAGTCAATTTAGTCATTGGGGCTTCTATAGATGAGAACCCCTCTACAAAACGGCGATAGTAACCTGCCAAACCCAAGAAGCTCCTGATTTTCGTGGCTGAGGTGGGTCTAGGCCAATTCCTGACTGCTTCTATCTTCTTAGATCTACCTGAATACCCTCTGCTGATACGATGTGACCCAAGAAAGCTACTAAATCCAACCAGAACTCACACTTTGAAAATTTAGCATATAGCTGACTATCCCTCAAAGTCTGGAGCGCTATCCGGAGGTGCTGCTCATGCTCCTCCCGACAGAGGGAGTATATTAGAATATCATCAATGAACACAATTATGAAGGAATCCAGGTAAGGCTTGAAAACCCGATTCATCAAGTCCATAAAGGCTATTGGAGCATTAGTCAAGCCAAAAGACATCACCAGGAATTCATAGTGCCCACACCTCGTCTGAAAGGCTGTCTTAGGAACATCGGATGCCCTAATCTTCAACTGATGGTAACCCGATCTCAAATCAATTTTCGAAAACACCCTGGCACCCTGAAGCTGATCAAATAAATCATCAATCCTCGGCAACGGATACTTATTCTTGATAGTGACTTTGTTCAACTGCCGGTAATCTATACACATTCTGATCGATCTATCCTTCTTCTTCACGAACAAAACTGGTGCACCCCAGGGCGAGACACTAGGTCTAATGAAGCCCTTATCAAGCACGTCTTACTACTGTTCTTTCAATTCTGGTGGGGCCATCCGGTATGGAGGAATAGAAATAGGCTGAGTGCCCAGAGCCACATCGATGCAAAAATCAATATCCCTGTCGGGTGGCATCCCCGGCAGGTCAGCAGGAAATACCTCGGGAAACTCACGAACAACAGGCACCGAATCTATAGAAGAAGCCTTAGCATTAACATCACTAACATGAGCCAAATAAGCCAAACACCCCTTCTCAACCATGCGACGAGCCTTGGCATAAGAAATCACCCTATTGGGAGAATGACCAGGAGTCCCTTTCCACTCTAATCGAGGCAACCCTGGCAAAGCTAAAGTAACTGTCTTGGCGTGACAGTCTAAGATGGCATAATAAGGTGACAGCCAATCCATGCCCAATATGAAATCAAAATCAACCATGTCAAGAAGCAAAAGGTCCACACTAGTTTCAAGACCCTCAATAACGACCACACACGAATGATACACACGAACTACAACAATAGCATCCCCCACGGGCGTAGACAGATAAACAGGGACACTCAAGGAATCACGGGGAACAACCAGATATGAAGCAAAATAAGATGCTACATAAGAGTAAGTAGACCACAGATCAAACAGAACTGAATCATCTCTATTGCAAATTGAAATGGTACCTGTGATAACAGCATCATAGGACTTCGCCACAAGGTCTGACTGCAAATGCATATGATCGGGGTTGGGCCCCACCACTTTGAACCTCATCTCTAGGAGGACCCCTGATAAGAGGACCTCCACCTCTAGCGGGCTGGCCTCCACCTCTAACAATCTGGCCCCTACCTCTGGCTACTTTACCCCCTACCCCTGGCTGGCTAGGCAAGTGGTGCTGCAGCAGGTGCCGGAACTATGGCACGAGAACCCTGATACTGAAGTTGATTACCCAAAAATCTCGGACAAGCTTTCCAAATATGCCCATATTCACCACACTCAAAGCATCCCTCCTGATATAGAGGCTGACCCTGACGAGCCGGCTGACCACGATAATAACTCTGCAGAGGAGGTGCTCTGATAGGAGCTGATGGTGCGCTATAGACTGGATGAGCAGAAGGAGGCGTATAAGATCCAAGACCACCTGAGGTACCATGTGAAGCCTGAAGTGCTGAATGAAATGGCCTGGAAGAATGGCCTCTACTAAAAGTAACCCCGTCTCCAGATGAGGCACCGTTGAATCCACCGGAATGGCGAGGTATCTTGTCTGACCCCTGACCTCCCAATCTGAGAACCATCTCAACTCTCCTGGCCACATTAGCCGCATCCTGAAAGGAAATCTCGCTCCCTATCTCCTTAGCCATATGCAACCTGATGGGCTGAGCAAGGCCCTCAATAAATCTCCCAACCCTCTATCTCTCTGTGTGGGTAACAAAAGGATAGCATGTCGAGCCAAATCCACAAAGAAATTCTCATACTGGGTAACAGTCATGTTGCCCTACTGAAGATGCTCAAACTGACGACTGTTCTCCTCCTTGGTAGTGATAGGCAGAAACTTCTCCAAAAAGAGGTGTGAAAACTGATCCCAAGTCAGAGCAGGTGATCCAGCTGGTCTAGTCAAAAAATAATCCCTCCACTATTTCTTGGCGAAATCAGTCATCTGAAAAGCAGCGAAGTCGACCCCATTGGTCTCCAAAATACCCATGTTTCTAAGAGCCTCATGACAACTATCAAGTTATTCCTGAGGATCCTCTGAAGTGGCACCACTTAAATGAATAAGGAAAAGCTTGATGAACCTGTCCAACCTCCATAAAGCATCGGAGGACATAGCTGCCCCATTAACAAGCGGTATTGCAGCAACTGGTTGAACTACCCCAACTGGATTGGCTGTTGGGGTCTGAATCTGAGGAGTAATCTGATCAGGAGTGTGGGTAACAGGATTCCGAACCCCTCTTCCAGCCTGAGATGCGGCTGCTGCCACGGGGAATGCGCCGATCTGGGTTACACTCCCCATAAGGCCCACTAGTCAGACCAAAGCATCCTGAAGTACCGAGGTAGCAAATAAACCCCTATGGGACCTGATGGTCCCGCTGGAATGGTCTGAGCTGGAGCCCCCCCCCCCCCTATCAATCTCTATCTGGGGCTCCGCAGCTGGGGTTGCTGCCTGAGCAATAGGCTGAGTCATGCCCCTGCCTCGGCCTCTGCCCCTAGTAGGAGTTGTTTCTGCTGGACGACCTGATTTTTGGTCAGCAGAAGAAGAAGCACGTGTTCTCACCATCTGTGAGAGAATAGAAAAGTTCAATCACTATTTGAGATAACAAGAATCACACGACAGAGTAGAAATAAAATGAGTTTGTTCCTAACTTTATATCCTCTGAGAGATAAATACAGATGTCTCTGTACCTATCCCTCAGACTCTATTAAGCTTATTCGTGAATTGTGAGACCTAGGCAACCAAGTGCTCTGATACCAACTTGTCACGACCCAATTTACCAACCCTCGAGATTGTGATGGCACCTAACACCATATTTGCTACGCAAGCCAATGTTAGAATTTAACTAACCATTTTCTATTAAGAATTTACTTAAATATAAATAAACAGTTTAAAATATATACGAAATCTAATACTATCAATAAATGATATCAAAAATAATGTACGAAACAATAAAACGGAACCACGAAACTAATGCTAATATCTAACTACCCAAGGTTTGGAGTCACAATTCACGAACTACTAATAATTTTCTACAAGTATTTGGCTCAAAGAAAATATATATGCCTGTTTTGAATGGAATAAAATAGAAGATAAATAATATGGAGAAGACTCCAGGAATCTGCAGATGCCAGCAGATCTACCTCGTGTCTCCGTGCGAATAATCAGCTACTACTTGAAATCAGCTCTGATCGGAACCTGGATCTACACAAGAAGTGCAGAGTGAAGTATTAGTACAACTGACCCCATGTACTAGTAAATGTTGAGCCTAACCTCGACGAGGTAATGACGAGGCTACGGCGGGGCATTTACAATAAAACCTGTATACGGTGTTTAATAAAGCAAAAATGAAATACTAAACTAAATAAAACAATAACTTGCAGTAAATAATTAGATAACTCATCTATCTTTCTAGATCTCAGCTATAACCAATCCTTACGAAAATTTCCAAGTTACAATTTAAATAACAGTAAGAGTAGAATATGAAAAAAAAAACAACAAATAAAACAGTGGGTATTCCAGTTTCCATCATATAACCAGTAACAACATGAATATTCTCCCTTATTACTCCTTGTTGCGGCGTGCAACCCGATCCCACATGTCCACCCTTATTTCTCCTCAATATATCACCTGTATTCCTCTTGTTGTGGTGTGCAACCCGATCCCGCATGTCCACCCTTATTACTCCTTGTTGCAGCGTGCAACCCGCTCCCACCAGACAATCACATTCACCATTTATAATAAAGGTTTCACAAATGAAATCAAAGGCTTTCACAATATTTATGTCTCAACATATGTAAACAGAAAGTTACACTATTAAGTAACCTCACCAATTATCACTACACAGCGAAACCAACCGAAATGTATCATAAAACACTGACAACCAGCTCAACCATTAATATACCACAATGATCTAAGGAACAATTAATACCTCCAAATAAGTGAAACAATATCTAACAAACAAGTAGACAAAACAAGTAGACATGGAGGCATCAATAACCATGAAACAATTAATTCAGGAATATAATAAATTGGAAACGGGGAAGGGAACATGCTAAGCAGGTAATTTGGTGGCGCATAGGTACTCGTCACCTCACCTATACACCACACACATGCAATTTCACATAGCATTTAAGTTGGGGATTCCTAATCCCTCAAGTCAAGGTTAGACCAAACACTTACCTCAATTTCGCAAGCCACTCATTGCTCAATTACAGCTTTTACTTTCGAATTCACCTACAAAACGCTCGAATCTAATCATAATTAGTTCAATATTATTAATTAGTGCTAAAGGAACTAACTTTAATGCAAAACTATGGTTTTCCTATGTTTTCCCAAAAAAAGTTAAAAACCGACCCCGGGTCTGCTTGGTCCAAACTCGGGGTTTGGACAAAATTCTATTTTTCCATTCACCCCCGAACCCGAATATGTAATTAGTTTTGAAATCCGAACCCAATTCGAGGTCAAAATTCCATTTTTACAAAATTCTCTAATTCAACTCAAACCCCCAATTTCTACCATGAAACCCCTTGATTTTTGATTGAAAAGTGATGAAAATCAATGGGTAATCGAAAGAAAATAGTTTAGAATCGTTTACCAACACTTTGGGGAAGAATTTGTATGATGAAAATCGCCTCTAGGTCCTCTCAGTTTTGAAAATATGAAATAATGGCTTCTTCCCGTTTTTAATTTTGTTTTTAAGTCGCTGGACAGGCCTTCATCACGTTCGCGATAGGCCTGTCGCGATCACGGAGTGTTACGGCCCAATGGCCTTCGCGTACGCGTAGGAAAGCTCGTGTTCACGATGCTTTGCGGCTTTTGGTCATCGCGTTCGCGACAAGGTGTATGCGTTCGCGTATAAGAAACGGACTCCCCTCCCCCAGGTCTATTTACTCAACGCGTTCGAGTAAGCCTGCCCACGTTCGCGAAGGGTACTTCCCCCCAGTGCTTCGCGTTCGCGAAGAACATTTTGACCCCCAGCCTTTTTACTCTTCGCGATAGCATAGAAGAACGCACCAGTGCACCACTAGCAGCAAAACAGCAGAAGTTAATAAGTCTGAAACACCCCGTAGCCTATCCAGAACGCATCCGAGCCCTCGGGGCTCCAAACCAAACATGCACGCAAGTCCAAAAATATCATATGGACTTGTTCGTGCGATCAAATCACAAAAATAACACCTAAAACTACGAAATTAGAATCAAAACTCATGATTTCCTCAAGAACATTTCAAATTCACTATTTTCTCAACCGGACGTCCGAATCACGTCAAATGAACTCCGATTTCCACCAAATTCCACATATAGTATTTAAACATTATAACAAACCTCTACCAGACTCTGGAACCAAAATACGGGCTTGATACCAACGAGTTCAAATATTAATTCATTTCTTTATTTCCTTTAAAATCCAGCATAACAATTTTCTTCAAAAATTGATTTCTAAAGCTAGGGACCTCGGAATTCAATTTCGGGCATACGCCCAAGTCCCATATTTTACTGCGGACCTCCCGGGACCGTCAGAACATGGGTTCGGGTCCGTTTACTCAAAACACTGACCAAAGTCAATAAAAAGCAAATTTTTAACTCTAAAAATTATTATTTCTTATATTTTCACATAAAGGCTTTCCGGATTTACGCCCGGATTGTGCACACAAATCGAGGTAATTAAAAATAATCTTTTTAAGGCTAATGAGCCCGGAATGGAGTCTTAATTCGTAAGATGATCCTTTAGGTCATCACATTCCCGCATCTGCGGGACCGCTCCTGCGAAAACCTTTCCGCTTCTACGGAATTTCATTAAAAGTCCACTTCCGCTTCTGTTGTCTCCACTTCGCACATGTGGTACCGCAGGTGCGCTCTTCCTCTCGCACCTGCGCTCCTAGCACCCAGCACCCCGCCCGTATCTGCGAGCCTTTTCCGCACCTGCGTGCCCCGCACCTGCGGTTCCCTTTCCGCAGGTGCGGTTTGACAGAATCAGCAAACCTTCAGTTGTTCGTTCCAAGCTCCAACTCCTCCGATAATCATCTAAAATCATCTCGAGCCCCTCGGGGCCTCAATCAAATATACCAACACATCACATATCATCCCACGAACTTAGTCGAACCCTCTGAACACTCAAAACAACATCAAAATACTAAATTAACCTGAAGTTCAAGCCTAAGGATTTCTAAACTTCCGAAATTCGCCAAAGGTGCTGAAACCAACCAAACCACGTCCGAATTACCTGAAATTTTGCACACACATCACAAATGACACTACAAACCTATCCCAACTTCCGGAATTCCATTTCGGCCCCGATATCTCATTTTCCACTGCTGACCGGAAATCGCCAAAAATCCAATTTCGCCAATTCAAGCCTAATTCCACTATGGACCTCCGAATAACATTCCAAACCTATTCCTAAGTCCAAAATCACCTAACGAAGCTATCTGAACCACAAAAACTCATTTTCCGAGATCGTTTACCCATAAGTAACTTGCGGTTGATTTTTCCAACTAAATAACCAACTTAAGAGACTAAGTGTCTCATTCCTCTCCAAAATCACTCTGAACCCGAGCCAACCAACCTGACGCAACATAATAAGGTTGATCCACATATAATGAAGCAGAAATGGGAAAAACGGGGTTGAAACTCTTAGAACAACCGATCGGGTCGTTACAAAAGGGCTCGATAAGCTTGCCCAACACAAGACAAGAATACCAGCCAAAGCCTCACATCACCCAGTCACAATTCGAAAATCCAGTGGGTAGTAGGAATCCTCAAATATTAGACCATAATCATATTAGTCAAAGCATAATTACCAGGCCAATGAACCTTGACATGACCACAACAAGGACGGATCTTAACAACCCTAAGATCCAAAAGGCAGATCATTGCCCAGTAGACAATCCAAGTTTACTTGCCAATAAGCCAAAAAATACCTTTACACAAATGGACATAGTAAATGCCTTGAAACCTAGAAATCAAGTTAGCCTTAAAGAGGCAATCATAGGACAAAATAATGACCCCAAAAGCATTAACTCTCTGATTAAATCCAGTTTAGAAAGCAATCCAATAGAAGACCCCATAGCATCTATGGCATTAAAATAACCATAGACCTTTGAGGAATCCATCGAGGCATTAATGGAAGACAAGACCTAGCCCCTCAAGATGGACAACCTTCCCTTAAATAGCTCTTTTAGTACAATGGCCAGCCACCCTATTATAGAACATGGAGACAAGGATGTTAATAATAGTCAACATCTAATTAATTTCTAGGATACTCGGCCACCAAAACAAGGACCAATGGACCATCAGACACACTACAAACACAACTCCCTTAACAAACATGATTCTAACATAAGCTCAATTAGGCCAGTTCAAGCAAAAGAATTAACAAAGCAAAACCAACACATTACACTAATAGACCAAAATGCCAAGACTAATACCATACAACCAAAGCAGGAGAATGAATAGAGCCAGAAGGAATGCATGGATAAGGGAGAACCAGCATGCACGAAACAATACAAGGGAGATCCCTCCACTGAATACAACCCAAACTCCTTTAATCTACTCAACGATGCCCATTCATCAAACCATGTTCCACAATCATGGCTGGAGCACCAAAACGGGGTGCAAAAAACCGAAAGCCCTTCTTTTATTTAAGTTCCTCCCAGATACATGGCTTACATACCCGGCTCAACATTCTTGGAAAACAATCGAATCGAGGGTTCGGAGGAGAATTGGCCATTCAATCTTGTGAACTAATCGAGACCGAAATTGGAAAAAGAGATACGAACGGAGAGGAATAACCAATCGATGAAAGAACATGAAACCATTCTGTTTCAATAGAGGTACGAGAAACGGTTGGGGGCAATGAAGTAGGTGAAGTGGTTGGATTTTGCGAGCTGTTCCAACCACTGCTGGATGTGATTCCAAGAGCCGNATGTGGCATGCTTTGAGCATAAGCTTACAACTAAATGAGCAAAACATAGTAGTTCAGATAGAGGACCCAAGCTATCTAGCACAGATAGTTTTGGAGGGGTTTCAGCTAGGTATGAACAACATCATGAACTTGCCATGGTACTACATGCTTCACCATCACCCACAGTCCTTTACCATATACCCGAGCCCAGGGATTCACCTGTCTCCATGGAGTCAACAGCCAAGGGGATACCCAAGCTCATACGCCCAAAATCCCTTCAACCCATTCAATATGCAGATGCCACTTTTCCCCAACCCTCAGAACCCACCAGGCCCATCTCCAATGTACCAAACAATCCACAACACTAATGAACACACACGCGAGCCATGTAAAAAGCCATGCACCCTCATTGAACCATGAACAGACCATACACACACCCCTAACACACGATGTCAACAACAATATACAACCACCAGTAGAGATGCAGAATGTACCAGTGCTTACACCAACTCCACAACAGGATCAGAACCAAATAAGAATGGAAGAGGAGGAAGAAGAGGAAGAAGAGGAAGAAATTCCAACAGAAAGAGTAGTGGAGCATGGAGTGTTGAGGTACGCAAAAACAATGGTGTTCAAGGCAAGAAGAGAAAAAAGATTCATCTTAAGTTGCCCGGTGGATTTGAGGTAATAATAAATCACTATAAGGAAGCTAAACCCACCAGGAATATACCAATATGATGTAGTGATGGTTCCAACAATGTTCACACACTATTGGATGAACCAAGAGGGCAACATGAGCCAGCACAGTCCTCAAATGAGCCAAAGGAGGGTGGCTTCAACCCAAAACACTAGTATGAATATCATCATTTGAAATTGTAGGGGTGGAAGTAATGTTGATTTTAGAAGAGCTTTTCGTTTGATGCTAGACTATCAACGATCTAATGTAGTAGCTTTATCGGAAACCAAGCTTGAAGATCACCATAACATGGTGCATGACTTTGGCTTCTCCCCTTCAATTCAGATTCCATCTCACGGAAGCTCAGGTGGCATGGCACTCATGTGGAATAGTGAAGATACCTTAATAGACCAAATCGGATGCAGGGATCAAGAGATACATGCCATGGTAAAGGTAAACAATTCGAACAATTATTGTCTTCTTACAGTTATTTATGCTAGCAATCTATTAGAGGAAAGACTTATTTTATGAGACAATCTTAAAACGATAGCAAACAACTTCAAAGGCCCTTGATTAGTAGTATGAAACTTTAACGAAGTAACACGAGCTTCACAAAAATTTATAGGGCTTCTTGTTAATAATAATAGACTTACCCGTTTTAATAATTGCCTTAAATATTGCAATCTCTTGGATTTAGGGTACAATGGTCCTAAGTATACCTGGACTGGAAATAATGCAAAACCCTAATCATGGAATGATTGGATAAATGTTTAGCAAACGCGGATTGGATTAATCTATTCCAAGAAGCGAGTGTCAAACACCTTATTAGGACCCACTCCTACCATTGCCCTATTAAATTAGACCTTCACAAAACAATTAGCACTAGTAATAATATTTTTAGAATCGAGTCCATGTGGATATCGCACCCTAGTCTCAAAAATTTAGTCAAGGAAATGATAACCAATTAGACATCCTTAAAGCAATCGAGGAATTTACTGATAGGGTTAACGAATGGAATAATAATACTTGGAAATATACTTAGGAAAAAAAATACCATTATTGATAGATTACAAGGCATTCAGAATTTACCAAAATACACCACTAGCAATTTGCTTATCAGCCTAAAAAATGACCTTATTAAGGAGTATAATAATAAAATGAGATTAGAGGAAGAGTTTTGGAAGCTCAAATCTAGAATTCAATGGATCCAAAAAGGAAATGTGAATACTAAATTCTTTCAAATAACTGCGTTACAAAGAAGGAGAAAGAATAGAATCCTAAGTCTAAAAGATGAGGGTCGGAACTAGATTCATGACCAAAAAGATATAAAGGCTATCATTACTAATTTCTACCTTAATTTTTACTCTACAGAGCAAGTCTTATCCTACACGAAGAATATCTACATGTCCTATAACACCACCATCAACGATATTGATTATCATTTGTTCACCGACACCCCATCTGAGAAAGAAATTAAAAATGCCCTCTTTTCATTCAATCTTTTTAAAGTCCGGGGGTCCGATGGTTTACACCCCTTTTTATCAAAGATATTGGAGGATATTAGTAAGCACCTGGTAAGTTTTTGTAGGGATTTTTTTTTACCTCTAAATATATGCTTGAAGACATGAACAACACCCATTTGCTTAATCCCAAAATGTCAAAATGCGAAGACCATAAGGCAATACAAATACATTAACCTTTGTAACACTGGTACAAAGTAGTCACAAAAATAATAGTCAATAGGATAAAATTCTATCTTTCTAACATTATTCACCCCACTCAAACTAGCTTCATTAAAGGAAGAAGGGCAACAGATAATGCCATTGTCGTACAAGAAGCTTCCCTCCACCTTAAAAACCTTAAAGGAAAAAAATAAAAAATGAAGATCAAAATAGATTTGGAGAAAGCCTTTGATAAGATTGAATGGTTCTTTATTAGGTTCTCCTTAATATCCCTGAATTTCCCTAAGGATCTCATAGACCTCATCATGGCCTACATTTTCACCACACACACTTATATTCTTATTAATGGGATCAGGACAGATTTTTTCAAACCAACAAGAGGAATTAGACAAAGCGACCCTTTATCACCCTACCTATTTATCATCTGCATGGAAATGCTATCCAGACTCATAGACCGCGAAATTAACTGTTTCAAATTGGACCCCATTAGAACTAGTCCTAAGGGACCACCTATAATCATTTTTTTTCTTTGCAGACGACCTTATTCTACTAATGGAAGTCAACCAAAAAAGTTGAAATTCTCTCATCAATACACTCGACAAATTATGCACAGTATTAGGGCAATCCATAAATTTCAACAAATCCAAACTTATTTTCCAATAATACACCACCTGACCTAAGAAATCTTTTTAGTAATAAACTATCAATAAATGTTGCCAAAAATCTCGGCAAGTACTTAGGATTACCAGTGATCAGTACTAGACCATCCAAAAAGGATCTTCAATTCATAGTAGATCGAATGAATAGCAGACTTAGGTGATGGAAAATTAAGTTTCTTAATAGTGCTGGTAGAGCAACCCTTAGAAAATCAACCCTGGCTGCCATCTCAAATCATGCTATGCAAATATATAACCTCCCCAAGGCAACGCTAAATAATATTGACACAATCCAAAGGAATTTCCTATGAGGGTCTACTGAGTAAAAAAAATGTCACTTAATTAGTTGGGATATTGTCACAAGACCAAAGAACCGGGGGGGCCTTGGGCTCCATAAAGCAGCTTGTAAAAACAGCTCCTTCCAGGCAGCATTGGCTTGGAGATATAGGAAAAACAATGATTCTCTTTGGGCTAGTATATTACAGAATAACTATGATAGGAAAAAAATGCCGATAATTAATAATGTCAATAAAAGCTTAGGCTCTCATACTTGGAAAAATATCAAGAAAGGAACTATTATTTGCAAGCACGCCACCAAATGGTTGGTTGGAGATGGGAAATCAATAAACCTTTGGCACGATAATTAGGTAAACCAAGCAGGCCCACTCAGGAATTACGTACAGGGGCCCCTCACACAAAAGGAAGTAGGCCAAACTCAGAACTCTATAATAACCAAAGATTCCTACAACCTTACGAACATGTCCATTGTCCCACCTGAAGAAGTAACCAATAAGATTCATAGTACCTATATCAAGCAAACCCACCCTAAAAGGATACTTTGGTTGGAGCCCTAGGAATCATAACACTTTGTCAACCAAAGCTGCTTATGAGTTCATATCTGACTATGGGAACTATGAAGGGACAAATCATGACTGGATATGAAAAACTAACACGCTTAATAAGTTAAACATTTCTTATGGACAGTCGCTCTCAACAGACTCCCTACAACTCACATGCTCGCTAGGAGAAATATCTGCCCCAATGGAAATTGTTCCATTTGTGGCATCGAAGAAGAGGACATCGCGCATGTTTTCTTCGGTTGTGTCTACTCTAAGGCAATATAGGCACAAGCATACCCTAATCATAATTATCCACAATGCCAGAACTCTAATGATTGGCTGAGAGATCAATTAAAAACTAAAAAATCTTATAACGTCTACGTCAACCAAAAGCAAGATAAGTAAGTACAAGAAACCCTGGTGTATTTCTAACTCCGAATTACTCCCATTCCTACTATGGTATATATGGTCCACTAGAAATGATATAAATTTTCGGAGCAACAAATCCTCTCCCAATATCAACATCCCAGTTAATAGGGCAATAGATTTCATGTTCACAACAAACAAGATTTCTAGAAATCCTAGGAAAAACACCATCCTTAAGTGGGAACCTCCAATTGATGGTTTCTATAAACTTAACATAGATGGGGCTTGTGCGGGTAATCTAGGGAAGGGGGTATAGGGGAGTATAGGGGGGTACTTGGGGACATAATAAAAAATGGATCCTGGGTTTTAGTATGAGCATAAAGCCCGTGACAAATATCTACATGGAAACACTTTCTTTGCTTTATGGGGTTAAACTAGTCATTTGAAAGGGGCTTGCTGCCAGTAGTTATTGAAATAGATTGCCAAGAACTCATTAATCTACTGACTAATAATGATTGTCTCTATCAAAACTTGATTGATGATTGCAGGTTTCTATTGAGGAGCGCGAGTGATCCGCCACTGAAGCATGTGTTCAGAGAAGCTAATGGAGTAGCGAACCAATTAACGAAGAATGCATGCAAAATGGACGTTTTTGGAAGATTGTTTACTTATCTTGTGCCACCCGCTTTTGTTTGTAATGCTTTTGAAAGGGATGGAATAGGTACCTTGCTACCTAAGAATATCTCCGTTTGTAATAACTCCTGAAGTTACTATTATGAATAAATGTCTTTTATTACAAAAAAAAAATTAAAAAAAATAGATCATGCTTCGGTTGTGGCATGTTTCTTGTTTTATTGCATTATTTTAAAAAATAAACAAAGCAACTTCCAACACGATCCCCATTCCCTGATGTAAAATCAAGCAAATATTCCATTTTTATCTGACGGACTTGAATGACAACACCCTTTCTATTATACTAATATTCTATGGTCAAGAATGAACGAAAATAGAGAAATGAATTGATATATTTATTGAATCAGTCCAGATCGACGAGCCTCGAACCCACAGATTCCGTCTTGACCGGCAATGCTTTGACTGACTGAACTACAATCTCAGAAAAATTAAGTGTATAACCGAAAATCAATTTCTATTTATATATATATATATATATATATAGTTAGCACTTGAAGTCGTTTTAACATTATAATCTATAAAATTTAAATTTTGGCGTCGCCTCTACATAAAGTGAAGTTTATCAAGCACTTTAAGCAAGAGCGGATGATCGGCCATGTTTAACACCGTGTAAAATAATAGATAAATCAAGATGTGATCAAAATTTCAGGGATACGTGTGAAATTAATCACCGATAAAGCAAATATAATTAATCCAATTAGTTGACTATGTGGGCATCAATTTACTAGTGGAATTATGAAACAAGAACACAGTGTTGTCCATGCTTAAGGTTAGGTGGTTGATCAATAGTTGTAAGCAATTCAAAAACACGATCATTAAGTCAAAAAACATCACTAATTATATTATTTATTGACACCCCATCTTCATGCATGAAAGAAGAGGGACTACATGTAGATGCTGTCATTTATAATTCACTACAAAGACTATTTTTAACAAATTGGGATATTTTAGTCATTCCTTTAATTTCTTCAGCTTAATTGTTTATAATTTCTCCCATATGAAATTGCGGTCTGAAGATTTCTGCCAGGGGTTTGTTTCAATCTAAAGATGTGCTAATTGCAGAACAGATACTGGAAATATTTATTCCTGAAAGAAAATCTGAATTTAGCAATATGATTAATTTCATTGTTCCTACTAAATTACTTTTGATATATTCTAAAATTTTGTATTGCAATTGAGATCTGGTTATTCATCATATATGAGGATCACAAAACTGCTAATTAATTTCCATGGCTGGTGAGTCATGGTTTTTGTTAAATTTATGTAGATTATAGCTTTCAGTACGCAACATATTGTGAATTTATAGTGTCGGTCCGTTAAATTAGTCGAGGTATACATAAGCTAACACAAAAACCATGGTCGTAAACATCAGCTTTCGTGCTGCAGAACATTGGATAAGGTTTTTCTCAAACACCATTTTCTGTTATATAGTTACTGCTTCATTAGTTTTTCCTACTTACCTTCCTTTTCTTTTTTTGACAATAGGAAAAAATTCTTCGATTTACAAAACCAAGAGTATAAGTTTTGCCTTCTAGGTGAGGATTGAGAAATGGTTAAGCCGTTCAAAAATCCTGTCGCAGAAATATTCTATATATAAAATAAGTATATGAACAATCTAATTATGCAAGTCCAATAAGGTTAATTTGGTTCAACCATCAAATTGCATCCACATGTTTTATCCCAAGAAACAAATTAAAGCTTCAGTACACACCATTTACATTAATCGTATTGTTTACCCTTAAAATTGGATAACAATTAAACTTATATTGTGATTTTACGGATATGCGATTTCACTCAATACCAATTAATAAATATGAAGATAAATGACAGAATTGAATTATAAGTAAAGCAAACAAGTGTTCAAATAGAACTCGGGCTTCGAGTCGAAGCACTCTCGAACTAATTGGTGCAGGAACAGTTAGAAAATAGAACAAGCTGATGAACAATAATGTAAGCGAGAAAGAGAGAATTATATTGCTTTGATATCTGTGAATGTTGTGTGTTACAAATGATTAAAACTCCCTCTTATATAGTATAGGAATTCTACTTATGGTACAACTCTAATTACAGAAGGAAATCTCATGATTAGCTGACTAACCGTTTCTGATTTGATCCGCTCCGAGATTCACGCCATGATCTTCGATCAATCACGGATATCTCGCATTTCTGTTATTATGCCATCTCCGATCATACTCGATGTCTATCTCATTTGGCTCTGATTGCTACTAGCCTCGATCTTGACAGGTACCTCGATTCCGCACTTGGTATCTTACCCTCGTGTCTTTGACTGTTCCATTACGAAGCTGTCCTTCGATGCAAATTACCAGTCTCGATCAAACAGTAAAATCGGGTAGGCATGGTTTTATTCGCATACAGATAGTCCCCTCATTTCTTGAAATGTAATGACAAGAAATGAATTGAGCCTTCGATTTTTTACCTCGACCTGTCGTGACATCATCCCCATGACGTAAGCGGCGGAAGTAACCGAAATGTCTTATCGGTACAGTTCCCCAAATCATCAATGCGCGTCAGTTGGTGGTCGGCCACTAGAGCCTTTGAAACGTCGCCGTGAATCTCATAAATAGGCCTTCTCTTCATTGATTCAAATTTTAGTTTCACTTTCTTCTAATCTCCAAAGTTTTTACCTCTCCTAAGTTCTTTCCTTCTACAAATCTTCAAGTTGCGCCGTCAACCTTTCCTCAAACATCAAGTCTTACTACCTTCTTCTTTATCTGAACTCATACAACAAATGGAAAAAACATAAAAGAAATGGTACCACAAAAAGAAGGTGCTTCTTCGTCACAGTCGGCCGGTGATAAAACTCCAGTAGAACCGCTCCCTGAGGAGTGTGTTCACGACGGGTGCATCCTAGCTTCTGATTTCAAGGTCGAGAGAGCTTCCTCAGACCCTGGCCGTGCGAGCCAGTATCGAGGTATATATGCTCGATAACTGAGGGATGCCTCGAGCAGTTAAAGAAATATTGCAACTGGGGGAGTAAAAAGGTGGTGATCCCGACCCCCAAAGAGGAGTGTTTCTAAGTGTTTACACTTACCCTTTCACACCAGGCCCCCTTGACCCCGTCAATGTCGACTTATGTCGTCAATACAAAATAACCCCAGGCCAAATCCATCCTTCCTTTTGGCGAATAGTCATCCTGCTCCATTTTTTTTCGAGCAAAATCGAGGGGATGACCTTCACCCTCGACCACCTCATTAGATTGTACAGCCCACGTCTCTACCGATGCGAGTTGATTAAAATTCAGCGTCGAGCCACCAAGGTGTTGTTCTCGAGCATCGACGAGGACAAAGATCGAGGCTGGATGGGCAGGTTCATTCGAGTGAGGACCTCCGACTTAATCCCGGCAGAGAAGATGCCATTTCCTGAGAAATGAAACATGAAGCGTAAGTATCATCTCACTGCTAGTTTCCATTATTTCATTCCTTTTCTTTTTCTTATTTATGTCTCCTTTCATGATGCAGCGACTGCTTGGATGCCCCGTGCAATCCCTGACCTCGAGAGTTGGGTTCGTGATGTTTTATACTTGAATACCACACAAGAGGGGGGTGATTTATGTGGTGTCTAATTTTTGAGTGATGTCTCAATAGAAGAACCTGGTTCTTCTTGGTGTTCCAACTTCTACTGGTGCGGAATAATAAATGCAGTAAAGTAAGAACACAGAGATTTTTACGTGGAAAACACCTGGCTCAAAAGGTGAAAAACCACGACCTACTTCTCAGTAGGATTTTCCCAAACTCTTCATTACAACTCTGAGCCAAACAGCATTTACAAAATAAACTCTTTTGTAAACATAGGACTAACTCTAATCCTTTTGTTGCAAACTAGCCTCTAGCTAATTGCGACAAGCTTCAAGTTAACCCTAACTTGAACAGTGTGTACCTATTACAATTGCTTCTAATAAAGCTGAAAGATACAATATTAAATCACCTACTACAACCAACTAGACTCGAAAGACAAACAGATGGAACTGGTTCTTCTAGCTGGTCA